>REGM01000033.1:1673375-1687612 GCA_004194415.1 Aurelia aurita
CCAGAAAGAATCTAGTACATACTTTTCATTGCGTTTTCATTTACAGTAGGATGTTTGTGAGCAGTTCTTATTAAATGCATCAATGAAACGATGTTAATAGAAATACAAACCCTAAAAAAGGCCAAGAGTTAAGCATGCAGTAGAAATGTGATGTAGCGTACTTTCATTTGTAGATTCAAAGTGGAATAAGAATGATCATTAGTTTGTGGGTGCTGCTTCAAATAGCTTCTCGACTGCATGCACGTAAGCTCGATTTACGTGGACTCGATGAACGCAAGCTCAATGAACGCGCACTCGATCAACGTGAGGTCGAACACGATTTGCTTGAGAGTCAACAACGTGCATTGGATGAACATGGGCTCGAACTCGATTTAATCGAGATCCATCAACGTGTACTTGCTCAACACAAACTGGATAAACGTGTGCTCGAAGCAGCTGAACTCAATGCACATGAGCTGGAGGGAAATGATCTGGCATTTGAAGTTGAAAATGAAGTCACCGATCTGCAAAAGAAAAGTTTGGACATGCTCCCGTTGCAGTTTTATTATCAATACGATTGGATTCGAAGGGTATTCCGGTGCCTTTGCCCAACGGGTCTGAAAATCAAAACAGATGATAATGGAAAACATGTTTTGTCCGCGAATGCGACAATCAAACCTGAGAAGGGCGATACGTTTCCGTATGAAAATTATTGTAACGCAATACGAATATGGTATAAGTATACATACATGACTATTGCGTACATACCAAATAATAATGACGCAATTAGGAGACTACATAATAGGACAAGGTACAAAACTGGTTGTTAGATGCAATATGAACATGTAGAGGTAAAGAACAGCAAGAATTCTTGTAGACAAATGATTACATTATCGATGTACTTTCAATGTGATTATTTTGTGTTTTCGTTTTTCTAATTTGTTAGTAACATTTACTCCAGTGTTATACGCTGCTATATTCAGAGCGAATGACCGCTTCAAATCTGTGATTTGGTAAAGAAACAATTCCACACGATTCCTAATGCCAATGGCTCTTTATTCCTTCAATTTTTAAAACATCATTCTTTTCATAAAGAATAATTTATCGATAAAGGAAGAAAACGAGGCTGGATACCAACCAAACACTAGGAAACGTAGGACTTAATAAATACATATTAAAAATATCGCAAAAAATTGATGGTAGCGGTTTACATTCGTTTTCATTTCATTTTAGATTATTTAAACATAACGCGATGTAAGTGCAATGGAAGCTAAGTAGTAAGTTTTCATTCTTCAAATTAAAGGTAAAACATACAACGCTCGAAAGGGTGGAATCGGCTTTCTATCAATCAAAACCTTGAATGGACCCAGACCTGGCATTAACATAAGATTTCTGATGAAAGATGGACATTAGTAATAGATGTATGGATCATCCTCCTCTCTTTGTAACCCTTCAAAAAATTGTCTTTATCTTAGGTTTAAAAGCATTAAAGTTTCTGACCGAAATGACTAAGGTCTGCACAGGAAAAACAACTTTGTCCTGATTTACTCTTACCGAACGGTATGTTAAGCTTATTTTTTGACCTACGAGTTATTCGACTCTGGTCAACATTTCGAAGAATTATGCAGGTGTTCTGTCATTGAAAAATTTGAATATATTTGCACAAATTGATTGTTAAATCGTTTCTTTGTTGGCAGCCAGTTTATATCACTGAATTCTTCTGTCTCTGTGTCATGCATTTTTGAGGCTCAACCAAAAATCTGATTTTGTGGACAGTCTCTTATTCATTTTGGGATGCCATGCATTGCAGGCATAATAATCTGTGGAGTGAGAAGTTTTTAAATAGAGATCTTCTCCCTGTAAAGGAACCTCAATCTGCTATTTACTTTACCGATTAATTTGGTAGCCATCGCTTCACAAGATAGGTTCGCATCAAGAACACACCCCAAGTGAAGACGTTGGAAGTGCTTTATGTCCCCCCTTCTAATATCAGGTCCCCATTCGTTTCTTCGTTTCTTGTTGTTGCCAACAAGAATCGATTTAGTTTCATCATCCCCAAAGTGTAAAATTTCCCCTGTCACAGATAATTTAATTCTCTGGTCTTCCAGTGGATGAACACGAGGTGAATGTTTGGTCTCTTCCGAATGAAATAACGTTTGCTTCAAAGCCATTGGGGGTGGGGGTTGGGGGTGATTATTCTCGTTCCGAATAATTTTTCATTAAACGGGGGACTGTTGGCCTATTGAGAATTGAGTCATAACTCAAAATAAAGGAAATCTTCAGTTGTTAAAAGTTTCGCGTTCATGTTCATCCAGCAACGTTATTTTTTTGTCATCAGAAATTTTAAAAAGTATTTCTTGGGTTTCGCTTGGACTGCAAGTGCTGTCTTGTAACGACTAAATCGGTCAAGGAGTAACTGCACAATTTTTTATTTAATCATGTCTTTCAAACTCTATCGTGGCCTTCCAAGTGCAAATTATCAAGGATCATCGCATACAGAAAGAAGTTTTATTTTCGTTGCGGCAATGGGATAAATAGCAAACATTGGTACTTCATCGAAAAGAAAATATTTCGAGAAAATGACTCCATTAATCTTTTTAATGATAGACCGTTTTGCATTCCCCCTCTATGCAAGTTTTGAAAAAGACCCATTTTTACCGCGTGTTGAGAAAAGTTGCCCTATTTGATTGCATAAAAGGATAGTTTGCTAAAAATATATGATTCCGTCTTTTACAGATGAGATTTTTTTAAAAAGAAACAAGAAGCGTTGAATGTCAATTAAACGACTTGAAAAGATTTCTGCTTAACAGTGGTTTTACCAGCGATATGTACGAGATTCTGCTCTATATAGATTTCATTTCATCTCATTTTAAAATTCTCTACATACAAATGCCACTAAAATAACTACATTTAGGGGAATTTGTATCGTTGTATTCATAGAAATAGTTGTCTTTGAATAGACCCCCACTCTACTATACTGTATCGTTGATGCTTTAATGAAATTGTCGTGGTTTGCTTAAAAAATTGAAATTTTCTCATCTCGAAGATAATCATCAGAAAAATATCCCGATACTCTTGCTACAACCAAATATCATTTTGCTGAAAGATCTAATCTGATCAGAAGATTATATGAAACGCAATACAAAATGACACTGAAAAGAATTAAACCAGCATAATATAGATCATGCTACTGTATAGCAACTTTAAACAAAAGAGGTTCATATGACAGTCATTAAGGAAGAAATGTAATGACGAGAAATTTAATGCGTACAAGGTCATATTTTTTATCGAGTGACGATAATTCTGTTACGTGTTGTTATTGAGTTATCAATCAAAGTTAGTAGTTAGTGAGCAATTTAATCCTTGGAAGGACTGAGCCAAAAAAGTCTTTGAGCAATAAATGAATCTTAATTTGGTATGCTGTCTGAATTTTCTTTTCCATTCTTGGTCATGAAGATGCTCATGGACTGCTTATTTCTTGTTGGAAACTGCTCTTCGAGGTTTCCGAGTTATCCAATGTACTATGCTAAGTATCGAAGTAGGTTATGCCTGTCCTTCTTCGAGCAAGAGTACGTTGTGAGCACGATCCCAAAAAAGACTCATATCTCGCAAAGTACTCTAAAATCGTATTCCTGCCTAGCTTTATATGGCTCAATATGTCAAAATACACATTTGAGCAAAGTTTCATGCAAATATGTTACGTTTTGCTCCTCCAGTGCTCATTTTTGTGATTCTTACACGAATGTTTTATACAGGAATAACCTATCAGTATGACAAGCATACTGTTATCATTAGGGTCCTGTGCCTAAGGAAATATACAAATTAAAAGGATTAAAATTAAGCTAGCCAAAAAATTACATAGAATTGAATAAGATCATGTACTTGTGTTCTGAATAAAACCCTAGAGTCTAATTTTCTTGCTGAAATAGGAATTTTGTTGTAAACATGCGCACCATTCACAGAAAAACTTTTACGACCAAATTCAGTTTTCATCTTTGGGACTTTTACAGTTAAGTTATTATTCCTTGTCTTTTGAACATGTTCCTTTCTCTCAAAGTAATTTGTAAATGGGTCACACACGTTGTTTTGGAGGCAATCAAATACAAATGTGCACACTTTTTTCTTTATTGCACCCTCAAGGAATCCGCAGGTCAGTGCTTGGATTGGCTTTTGATCTTATGCCTTTTCTGCTTCGCTGTTCAATTTTTCGTATCTGATTAACTCTCGAATTCGACCATCCGAGTACAATTGAGCCACAATACGTGAAGACAGGCATGATCATAGCTCTATAGATCTTTTCTGCAGTTGCTGAGTCGATGGAACTTCGAATGCGGCGAAGTAAATTTACTCTTCCTGCTGCTTTTTTGTAAGTTGCATTAAAGTGGGTTTCAAGATTTAGAGAGCTTCGACTTTCAAAACGGCGGATTTTCTGCCACTCAAAAAAAAACATGTCCACAAATGCAATTTTCTATTCACTCTGTTGGTCATTAATTGTTCTCCGTTACTTTTCAGCAATCTGAAAAACTAAGTTCTAAAATACACCAAGGGTCTGATTACAAAGAGAACGGCTAAACCCTAGCACAAGGGTTACCCTAGCACGAAGGTTACCCTAGCACGAAGGTTAGGTCTGCTTGTAGTAGCGATGTTTCTATATTAATCTTCTTCGGTAACCCAAACGACAGATTCACACGAAAGGCCTTCAACATGATATTCAGCGCTTATAAATGGCATTTTTAACAATCTAGAGGAGGCTCGCCCTAATTCGACCACCAATGGATTCCGACCCGTGGAACTGCCTGACCTGAAAGTTTGAAAACTGAAGGAGTTTGGGCCTAGTCTCTCCAAAAAACGCGCGAAAGTAGTTTGCTGATGTCACCTCTTTGATATGTTTTCGTTTTTGACGGTTTTGTGTTGCTCACAAGAGTTACAATAATGTTTGGAAGTTGACCTACCTGCAACGAAGGTGTAAGTACAGTTCAATTTTCTTTTGATGTTTCCATACACCATATCTATTTTTAATCATTTCTCGATATGTCTTTCGGTTAAAATGCAATAGGCTTCAGGACTGTTTTCTCCAACTCTTCTGGTTGCATATCCAAAAGAAAGTTCAAGAATCGCACGCAAAATGTCAGACCCAGGGCTCATTTTCGAAGAGCACTACCACTGACTTCATGGCGCCCCTTTCTGTCCACCTGTGAAACTCTGTGAGTTCTCTAGGCTATTGATGCATTATGTGGTTGGAGGTGACTGAGGTCAAGGATGAGACAGTTAAAAGCGGGAGTGAAATTAGCATTATTTAGAAATCATTTTCGATGAAATTAGAATTTGTTATGTTACTTCTGGGGAAAGAACAAATATTTTGGTGAATTAACAAAGGGTTTGAAAAGTTTTTAATGTATGAAAAGTATTATTTCTGCAGCGGTCAAAACCGGGCGATAGGGCCTAAGTTAGGCGTTCCAGACCTCTCCATATTCGTGGGGTTCCAGCATGACAGCAAGCAAACGGATGATGCAGATCTCACTGTGAGGTTTGTAGCATGAGTTAAGGAGCCTGTTCAAGGTAAATTTCTCTCCANATTAGGACTTTCTATATTCGTTGATATGTTCCTCTGCTCACTTTAGTCTGAACTGACGATTTGAAAAGTAAAGGTCAAGCCAAATGTTATACAGCTGAGCTGTGAAAAAATGATAAAACTGAAACTGAATGATGGCCTAGAAACTTTGCGAAAAATGTTAAGTCCAGCCTTGTGACTCTGCGCATGCCTGCACCAGGCTGAGGCCAAGTGACTACGAGGCAAATATGGTTGAATGACGTCATGTGATTTGGGAGACTATGATCTAGTGCCGACCTTACTTTTCAGCAATCTGAAAAACTAAGTTCTAAAATACACCAAGGGTCTGATTACAAAGAGAACGGCTAAACCCTAGCACAAGGGTTACCCTAGCACGAAGGTTACCCTAGCACGAAGGTTAGGTCTGCTTGTAGTAGCGATGTTTCTATATTAATCTTCTTCGGTAACCCAAACGACAGATTCACACGAAAGGCCTTCAACATGATATTCAGCGCTTATAAATGGCATTTTTAACAATCTAGTCAACAAGTGTTTTAGCGACTCTGAGATTTGTTACAAAAGTTCGATTTTTGTTGGTGTTGGGGACGGCACTTGCAATTATATAAGGTATTTCAAAAGTACAAAATGCAATTCCCCAACAGAATGCTCTCCAAATTTGTCCTGTTTTCACAGGACAAACAATCAAAAACCCATAATAACAGCAAATTCATAAGTCATACTTATAGTAATATCTACTAGGTGGCGGCAAAGAGACAGAAGACAGAAAAGACTGCCATTCTTGTTCTCTGTCAAATCTCACTCAACTCACAACACGTGCATGTTACTTCATGTAAGGTACATGTAAGATACTTCATGTAATATCATCACAATACTTTGTCCTGTAGTCAAATTATTTCACTTCACAGTTTGTAACTATTGTTGATGTTAGTTCTGACACTTGAATCGACGAGCGAACCTCTTTGATTGAACATGAGAATGTGCGACTGATTTGCCAACCTAGTACCTGATGTGCGTCTGACTGGCCAGGGAACTTCAATGTATCGCCTGCCCGAACGTTACGTGAGGAGCAATGTATCACCAGCCCCCACTGGCAAGTTATCCTAAGGACTTTCAACTTTTCTCCCAGGGGAAAAGCGTACAGAACTATTCAAAATGTGTGGTGGTACTTTCCCAAGCAGCCAGCCTAGGACTGGAACTTACAACCTTCTGCGCAGAAGGCAAGCGCGCCAACAACAAGACTAACCTACTACCTAAGAAACATTGCAGATGAATCGACTAAGATTCATATCTACCGGGGGAGTAAGAAAAAACGTGGGGTGTTTGCCAATTTTTACTGATGCAGTTTAATTTGCAAATTCGTTACTTTAAAGTTCATTGCATAGAAGAAAAGCCAACTTAGGTATGAAAATTTGTTGGGTCGAAATCAGTCTTTCCGGTTCAGAATTATGAGCGATTATAGTAAATGGTGTTTCGCAAGATTGCTAAAATAGGCCTTCAATTTGATTCATATTCATGCACGCGTGACATTCTATACCATAACAAACATGCTGTTTCTCTAACAAAAAATTGAAACAATGCATGCATTGTGTTAGAGCACAAAAGGAAAAATTAATGTTACTTACGTTGTATCCCTAGGGGACTAGCCATTTAATTGTCATTTTAGCAAGCTGAAAAATCTTTTACAAGCGATACTTTTCCTCAAAATGGCTATATCACAAAATCGCAAATAAATAAGGAAAGAATTGACCGATTTTAACACAATAAATTTCTATAACTTATTCAATCGTTCTTCTCCAGCATAAAATTTCGACACTCCCGATTTGACTTGTCTTTCACCAGACTATGGCTTGCTAAACGCCCCACGTTTTTTCTGACTCACCCGCTATAATAATTAGAAATTTAGGTTTCAACTATTCCAAATGTGGGCAGCACAAAATCAAATTAGAAATCAAATTAGAAATAGAAGTCAAAATTAATTGTCGATAAACCCAAAAAGTACAAAATCGTTTCATGAAACTACAAAATTCTACCTTTAAAAAAGTCACATCTCGATGCAAATATTAGCATTGAAAAAAAGTTTCGTTTNAAGCCAACTGAGGCATGAAAATTTGTTGGGTCGAAATCAGTCTTTCCGGTTCAGAATTATGAGCGATTATAGTAAATGGTGTTTCGCAAGATTGCTAAAATAGGCCTTCAATTTGATTCATATTCATGCACGCGTGACATTCTATACCATAACAAACATGCTGTTTCTCTAACAAAAAATTGAAACAATGCATGCATTGTGTTAGAGCACAAAAGGAAAAATTAATGTTACTTACGTTGTATCCCTTGGGGACTAGCCATTTAATTGTCATTTTAGCAAGCTGAAAAATCTTTTACAAGCGATACTTTTCCTCAAAATGGCTATATCACAAAATCGCAAATAAATAAGGAAAGAATTGACCGATTTTAACACAATAAATTTCTATAACTTATTCAATCGTTCTTCTCCAGCATAAAATTTCGACACTCCCGATTTGACTTGTCTTTCACCAGACTATGGCTTGCTAAACGCCCCACGTTTTTTCTGACTCACCCGCTATAATAATTAGAAATTTAGGTTTCAACTATTCCAAATGTGGGCAGCACAAAATCAAATTAGAAATCAAATTAGAAATAGAAGTCAAAATTAATTGTCGATAAACCCAAAAAGTACAAAATCGTTTCATGAAACTACAAAATTCTACCTTTAAAAAAGTCACATCTCGATGCAAATATTAGCATTGAAAAAAAGTTTCGTTTTGTACCTGACAGGCAGCAATTTTGTCAATATCTTGGTGGACACGTGAAACTTTGCTGGACACGCGATATTGCAGCACCAATCACTTTCATTACGCTCTTTCTTTTAAGAATTCCACATGCTCATCATCATAATCATCCCTGCCAATCAATCAATTCATTAATCAGTCAATGAATCAACCGGAAATATTTCACGAGTCCTGTCTAAAGTTGCACATTAAATTAGAACCTTGCAGTCTGAAGAACTCTACAACCAAGCCCTTCTGTCTTCTACGAACCCCTGTTATCAGCGCTGAAAAGTATCCACTGCAAAGTTTATGTCTCACGTATCCTCTAGCCTGCGTGCAGACTCCGTGGTTCTGTAGTTCTGTGGTCCGTAATTTGCAAGAAACCTCGCGGAGGAGAGTAGACCCAACTGAATTCTTTTCAGAGAGGTTTCTCCTCCAGTAGAGAGTCTGCACAGAATCACGGACCACGGAGCTACGGAACAAATAAAGAAACTTCGCGGAGGAGAGTAGTCTGCGCATCACTGGCCCAAAGCGAGCCAGTTGATATCAGCATAGGCATATTGTTATCTAATTGATGTGCATGAACAAAGCTAGACAGAGAAACCCCATAGTGTGTGGGTATATAATTCAAGGAAAATAATTACGAGAATGCCTTAACCCTATTCCACCTGGCCTCTTTTCATTCACTCCTCACCTGGGGGGGGGCATTATGGCCCCCCTAATTATTTCCGAAACTAGTAGAGCTATGAAGTTGTAACTTGGTATATAGTATTAACAACCTATTGTGCTTCTAATTAAATGATTAAATTTTAATTAGTCACGTGACCTGTTGCTAGGCAACAAGTTATCTTGAGACCAGTCTGTAATAAGGTTATGTATGGGAACTAAAATAATATCCTATATTTAAATGAAAACGAAGTTTATTCTCATAAATGGTTAAAACTCTATTATAACATTATATTTTCTTGCAAAGGACTATATTAACTTACATTTTTTTACATATCTATTCAAACAATGACGTCGTAAACTTCTATGACGTCACAGCTCTAAAAAACTACAAATGTAAATATAAATTATCAAACTATATATCATATGAAAGGTCTTGACGAGAGGAATCCAATGAGACTAATTAGGACAAAATCTAACAAGGATTGACCAAACTAGAAGCAATTTAGTGATTTCTTTTGTGACCTCTCTCCAAATAAGGGCATTTACTGGTCATGTGACACATCTAATTAATACAAAATTTATAGAATCTTGTAGAGCATTAAATTTTAGGAAAAGTCAGTTAGTACCAGCATCTTAACTTGATGGTTGAAGCACTGTTTATCAATGTTTGGTTGGGGGGCCATGGATGGGGGGGGGGCCATAATGCCCCCAGGTGGAATAGGGTTAAGATGTTTATTAATCAATTGAACTAAAAGAGAAGAATAGAGATCCCCTCCCATCAATGAGATTTGCTTCCTCAATCCTGGGAGGGCAAAGTGATTTTGGACAGGCTTTGTACCACTGATGCACAGACTCTACTGGAGGAGAAACCTCGCTCTAAAGAAATCAGTCGAGTTTGCAGGCACGCTATGTATCATCAAGATCTCAGCACTGCTGTTGAATTCAACCCAAATCTGATAAGTTAACATAAGAAGGACTTCGTTGAATTACATGCTTATGACTGTTACACAATGACTAAAACAATACAGATCAAACTACTCGAAAAGATGTGACCAGGCAGCAGGTATAAACATCTTGTTTCTAGGTGAAAGTAGTCAAAATTGATCATTATAAGAAAACAATGTCGATCTCATCATCATGCATATTATGAAAATACAAGTTTTAAGAATATCTTACTTGTGATAAAAACAGATAAAAAAGAGTGATAAATGAGCAACTTACACTTTATAGAATGCAACTTTTGATTGAGGTGGACGAGGCATTTTTCTTGAACAGCAACAAGCGAAAATAATAACAATCATCCCGGTCAGAATTGCTGACGAACCAACAATTGCATAGTAAACACTGTTTTCTTTCAATCGTATTACTTCATACCAACTTTTGTTCCTGTTATCTTTCCCTTGAAATAACCACACAAAAGTGACAGAACGGCTTCAGCACTTTTTACATGGCTGATTGTGATAAGTGAAACATACAGCAGACAAAGTTGAGTACAACTATTTGACGTCACGGCATCATGCCATTGATAATCAAATGTCTTGTATTATTCCTCTGCGCTTAAATACAGCATTATTGTAAACTATTGATGCTATTGAGCGTCATTTATGGAAATTTCCAAGTAGGCTTAACCCTATTTAGACCGGGCAGAAATTTTAGCATATTTGACCAGGGGGCCCCTCATTTTTTCCGAAACTACAAGAGATACAACAATGACACTTACACCAGTTGCTCTTTGGACAATTAACTTTTCAAATATAACAATAGTGATTAATTAGTTACCTGATTCGTTGCTAGGCGACCAAAAATAATAGGAAAACGACCAAAATTGAGCTATTAGCTTAAAAAGCATGATTCGTAAGGATTAACATTAGAAAACAGGCGAAATTGCAGCCAAAGACAGCAAGTAAGAGTAGGGGAAGATCTTTACACTGATATTTGTTAGCTTCAGTTGCAACTCTTGCTAATTAAGGGCAATTAGTGATTGAATAGACCAATTGAGATTTCCATTGTCATTTATTTTCTATTTTTAGGCTTTTAATTTGTGAAATTTGCCAGTATAAAGTAACCTTACAATGATTTCTGCATGTTTTGAAATATATCACACTAATTTATTCAAACTATGATGTCATAAAGATAAACGACATCATGAATATTAAACTTTGGTGATGTCAGCAAATATACACAAACTACAGTGTGAGCCAGAAAAAGTTCCCACTTTTAAAAATTCATAGCACAAAGAGTACTGGATGGATTGGAATGAATCGAATTCTGCTTTATAGCTGAGAGATTGAAGTATTTTTGCAATTATTCTCGCGGTTTTACGAGCACTGGAAATATAGTTTATTCGACGATACGAAAATTTCTTGGTTGCAAAATGCCTGAAAAAGGGCCTAAAACACTTGATCAAATAATTAAGAAACTCCTCGCACAGAAAAATAAAGAAAATACAATTTTTGACGGGTGAGAGATATCATCTGCGCATTTACTGCCATGGGANAAAACTTACATGTAAATAATTATAGAGATCGTTTTTATCGTTATGTTTGTTAGATTTATTTTACTTTCGTTTTGTTTCAGTAGGCTTCAATTAGCAGTAATTTTGCTAGTATTTTAAACGCCTACTATAAAGAAATTAATAATAATAATAATAATAATAAAATATACACAAACTACAGTGTGAGCCAGAAAAAGTTCCCACTTTTAAAAATTCATAGCACAAAGAGTACTGGATGGATTGGAATGAATCGAATTCTGCTTTATAGCTGAGAGATTGAAGTATTTTTGCAATTATTCTCGCGGTTTTACGAGCACTGGAAATATAGTTTATTCGACGATACGAAAATTTCTTGGTTGCAAAATGCCTGAAAAAGGGCCTAAAACACTTGATCAAATAATTAAGAAACTCCTCGCACAGAAAAATAAAGAAAATACAATTTTTGACGGGTGAGAGATATCATCTGCGCATTTACTGCCATGGGATTGAACAAATTATTATATTAAAACTTAACTATTTGTTTGAAAATCTATAACTCCTGAGAGGGGTGAAATGCCCTTGCGCATTGTTCAGTGCGAGGAGATTCCTTGCGATTATATCAAGCATTGTATGCCCTTTCTCGAGCATTTCGCAACCAAGAAATGTTCGTAAAGTCGAATTTACTAATATTGTCAGTGTTTGTAAAACGTGAGAAAAATCCGAAAGTGGGAACTTTTTCTGGCCCACCCGGTATATATCAAATGAAAGTAATCTTCAAGACCAATCGAATCGTGCATATAACGTTCTGATTTGAGTTAACTGCGAGGAATTAGAGAACATTTCAAGACTTTCTTTGTGACCTGTCTCCAAATAAGGGCATCTGGATACAACGCCCTTTCGTGATACAACAATGGACAATGAAGTTTTTAACATTTGGTAGCTAATTTAACTTTAGTAAAAGTCCAGAAGTTGCAGCTTCATGCATGCACTAGCGGCGGAGATATATGACAATGTCTGCTTAGGGGGGGGGGGTCAAAATCGATTATGTTAAATTTCTCCAAGCTACATACTGTTATAATCACGGGGGGGGGGGTTCTTGACCAAATTTCGGATAGGGGTGTGCCGCCAGCATCTTCAAAATGGTACCGTTTGCTAGACCAATTTTTGTGAAATTGATACCCTTGGCTAGACTAAGTTCTAGACCAAAAGTGCCATAATTTGCCGTTTTCTAGGCACAAATCACCAAAATTTCGCCTTCTCTAGACCAAAATCGCCAAAATTTTGGGTTTCTAGACACAAATTAAGAAAATTTTGCCTTTCCTGAACGAAGATTGCCAAAAATCATACCCTTGCCTAGACCGGCATAGACTAAAATTGCCAAAAAGCATACCTTTGGCTAGACTAGCAGTCCGAAAAAGTATACCCTTGAGGGCGGCACATCCCCAGGTACCTTTACTATGGAAGAACCCCCCCTGTGGTTATAATGTTTATTTTCCAAACAAAATATGGGAAAGCATATTGAATATAGCAATATTTACCTGTGCAGTTAGTTTTGATGCTGTGTCTAGTATTTGAGGAATTTAGTTGAATTATGTCTCCATTTTTAATAGAATCATTATTATGATTTGTTGAGCCAATACTCTGATGCGCTGAAATAAAAGGAGTATCTCGTGAATAATCGAAGCAAAGTTCTGGAGAATTTTGCGGCCATTGTAAACATCCATACCCATCAGATACATTGAAGGTAAACTACTCTTGGCTGACAATAAAATATCTTACTATGGACACCATAAAAAAGGAATCCACATTAACAGAAACGGTTTTTCAATGCATGAACAGACAAGCATCAGGATACCTAGCTGAAAAGTTTGTAAAGAATTCTGACGTACATGGCTACCATTATTATTTGGATTTGATTATACCAGACAAAATAATCAAATCCATGTACCTCCAGGTGATAAGATCGAAGATAAGATAAGATAGGGAATTTACCCAAAGTGATAAGATAAAAGCACTACCAACACCAGGGCTGGAAAAATGGTTTTTCTTCCTGGCAGCAAAAATAAAAAATAAATATTTCCTGCGAAACATAGCCAACATTTCCTGCAAGTGGGACTTTTAAGATGTTTCAGTGACATACAAAATTTCTTCTATAATCCCTAAATCCTATCCAAAATTAGTAATAGCTTTCCATGTACCTTTTAACAATTCTAACGTAATAATTACATTCATAATTGAAAACAAGCTTATCAGATTGATTAACTAGGAAGTGTAGGGGTATTTTAATAGTATACTGCGTGACCCAATAAAGTGAAACTTTTTGAAAAATCAGCAAAATTTGAATATATTACTTATCTTGAAAACTTCTTTATGCACATTTGTGACAAGGACCAAATAAATTTTGGACATATTCCAAAGTCTAAAAATGGCGTTGAAATCACATAAAATGAGCGGCGTGGCCAGAACAAATAAACTGGGGGGTAATAAAATGAGGGGGTCTGGGGGCGAAGCCCCCAGGAAATTTGTTTGAGGACACGCCCTCTACTTTGGCTTAGAACGCTTCTCTCGATTCCCTCTCGATCCCATGTTTGCCGATATTAATATAGAATTTTTGCCCATTTTGTGAAATCAGGGGCGCACATCATGGGGGGCGAGGGGGGTGAAACACCCCCCCAATAATTCTCGATATTCGGTCCCGAAAGTTTGAAATTCGGTCCCGAGACACTTAACGACCACAGTTATTAGGCCTTATTAA
>REGM01000033.1:1729412-1740077 GCA_004194415.1 Aurelia aurita
TATCATACCTCCACCATCACAAATACATGCATTTTAAAGCCCCTGTCAAAAGAAGTGATCATTTCATTATCATACCTCCACCATCACAAATACATGCATTTTAAAGCCCCTGTCAAAAGAAGTGATCATTTCATTATCATACCTCCACCATCACAGATACATGCATTTTGAAGCCCCTGTCAAACGAGTGATCATTTCATTATCATACCTCCACCATCACAAATAAATGCATTTTAAAGCCCCTGTCAAAAGAAGTGATTATTTCACTGAGCAACGCTCAACATTCCTAGTCAGGAAAAGGTTCAATTCAACCACTTGCTCATTCTTGATCAGTCATGCTCAGCCTTGTTTGATGGCAATCATGAATGTTCGAGGTGTTGTTGAGCGTTGTTCAGTTCGTTTGACCACCCTGTTGAACTTTTGTCAACTTGCGCATGCCCAGTTTGGGCAGGGCATTCAAATGTTTCGCACCATGTGCACAACAGGTTCATTGAAAAGGAACGTCTTTATGCTCAAATATTCAAGGCAAGAGTCAAGAAGTGAATAATCCTCTTCCATTTCGTCTTTTCATCTAGTTTCTCGTCTTCCTTCGCTTCATTCGACTGGTTTCATGGTCATCTTTACCCAGAATCTGCAAGATTAATATAGCGGTAACTGCCTTCTGTTCCATCGTGTCATGAAAGTTCGCCATTTTGGTCAACATCCTTGTCTAAGCAAAGTATTCCTTTTGTTTACATGGCCAAATTTTCATTGCTCATGGGGCATTGCGCAGGCGCCCATAAGATCATGAAATGTTCAATGAAATGTCGGGTAAGCTGTTTAGTTCGTTTAACCACCCCAGTGCTGAGCATCGCTGAACAAGGTTTGCAAATGTTGAGTGTTGCTCATTGAAATGTTCAGTTCGTTTGACTGGGGCTTACCAAGACAGGGTGGCGTCGGGAGAAATTTTACGGCGGGAATTATTTGACATTCCAACTTAAAGGGAATATAAGTATATAAAAGTGGCTCAAGGCACTTGCGGTTGAATTCTAGCCAATCAGATAGCAGTATTTCCTGTTGACGTAGTTGAGTTACCCAAATATGGTGCGGGGCATGTCAAAGTCTATTGTCTTTGCACGGCTATTTTTATCAATGGCTTATATATGCTTACATTCCCTTTAAGATAGACTAAACTCATTTGAAAGTAAAATGTTGCTAGAATTCCCAGGGGACTAAACCACTTTTCTTAGCTCGAAACTCAAATTCCTTTCAATTTTCAAACTCCGCTCTTTGAGATCTTTTGATTGATTCCTATTTGACACTGTTTTGATCAGTAATACAAAGTTTGTGTTGTATTAAGATTATTATTATTATGCCGTATGGTAATAATAGATATGGTTGTTGTTGTCATCGCCAGATTAAGTTAGTTACACGTGTTTGAACTGGGCGTGTTCTCTCGTGTTGTCCTCATAATTAGCTAACACAACATGGTGATAGAAGCGGGATCGTAATTGCAGATGTGGACTTTTCTCTGGGTGCAGAAAGAGCGGTCTTAAGCATAGATGCGACGACTTAGAGGCGTCTGTAACAGAGAAGCTGTGAAACAGGAAGATTTTATTCGACTTAGGCCCATCCGCTGAGAAACAAGATGGCGTCGTTCCAAGTGAGTACACCTGATAAATTTAACTTCAAACCCGAAGAGTGGGGGCGATGGATCAGGAGATTTGAAAGATTTAGGATTGCTTCAAAGCTGAATGAAGAAAATGAAGAAGCTCAAGTGAATACATTAATTGACAGCATGGGTGGGGTGATGAGGCTGATGACATATTAGCAGCATTGAAATTGACCACTGCTGAAAGGAAGTCGTACAAAACTGTGAAAGAAAAGCTTGATAACCATTTTGTTATAAAACGCAATGTAATATATGAAAGAGCAAAATTTAACATGAGAATACAGAGGAATGGAGAACCTGTTGATAATCTTATCACGGATTTATTCAGCTTGGCAGAACACTGTGGATTTGGAGACCTTCATGATGAACTCATTAGGGACAGAATTGTTGTGGGATTATCAGACAGAAGCTTATCAGAAAGATTACAATTAGGGGCAGACTTGACACTGGAAAAGGCCATAACTCAAGCGAGGCAGAAGGAGCTCGTACATCAGCAGCAGGGAATTTTACGTCAAAATTATGATTCTACTGGTGCATCACCCATGCTGCAAGTGTTGACCAAATAAAAGCTAAGGAAAGCTCAGGTAACACAGAATTTGAAAAAGGCCAGAAAGGTAACAAATTTAAAACAAATTCAACATGTTTTACATGCAATGGTCCATGGCACCATAAATCAGAGTGCCCTGCTCGTGATGCAATTTGTCATATTTGTAATAAAAAAGGTCATTGGAAACGAGCTTGCAAAAATTCTAAAAGAGTGAATGAAATTCGCTCAGGTCAAAATGATGAAATATTTCTGGGCGAAGTTGTTATTGATGCAGTCAGCACATCTCAGCAGCCATGGCAGGCAGAACTTTCTGTGAATGGCAACCATGTCAATTTTAAGATTGATACTGGTGCAGATGTGTCTGTCATTCCCGCAACATTATTTTCTGAATTGAAAAAGGATGTGACACTCAAGCACACAAATAAAATTTTGCTTGGGCCATGCAATTACAAACTAAATTGTATTGGTAAATTTGATGCAAAATTGAAATCATGCAATTCTTTAATTGAAACTGAAATTTTTGTTGTAGATGGCCTTGAAAGACCGTTATTAGGGAGAAAAGCATGTAAAAGTTTAAATCTTATTCAAAATCTTGCTGAGATAGATGAAGTACCCAACACTTTTATGCAACAGTACCCAACACNTGGTAAATTTGATGCAAAATTGAAATCATGCAATTCTTCAATTGAAACTGAAATTTTTGTTGTAGATGGCCTTGAAAGACCGTTATTAGGGAGAAAAGCATGTAAAAGTTTAAATCTTATTCAAAATCTTGCTGAGATAGATGAAGTACCCAACACTTTTATGCAACAGTACCCAACACTTTTTGATGGTCTTGGTAAATTAGAAGGGGAGTATAAAATAACCCTCAAAGGAAGATGCAAAACCATTTGCTCTCACAGTACCAAGAAAGGTGCCACTCCCACTTTTATCTGAAACTAAGAAGGAAATTGAAAGAATGCTTGCATTAGGTGTTATAAGGCCAGTTCAAGAACCTACTGATTGGTGTGCACCTATTGTTATTGTACCCAAACCCAATGGTAAAGTGAGATTGTGTGTTGATCTAACAAAGTTAAATGTTAGTGTGAAAAGGGAAATTCACCCTCTTCCATCTGTAGATCATACTTTGGGAAAATTGGGGAATTCTAAACTATTTTCTAAGTTAGATGCAAACAGCGCTTTTTGGCAAAGAAGTTTATCAGAAAGTAGTCAGTTGCTAACCACATTTATTACCCCTTGGGGCAGGTATTGCTTTTTAAGATTGCCCTATGGTATCACAACTGGCTCAGAGCAGTTTCAAAGATGCATGGCAGAAAAGCTTACTGGTCTTGAAGGAGTTGAATGCAACATTGATGACATACTGATTCATGTAAGAAGTCGAGAGGAGCTTGATAAAAGATTGCATGCTGTGCTGAACAAGTTAAAGGAGGCACACATCACTTTAAATCCAGAGAAATGTGAGTTTAGCAAGACATCAATCAAGATCCTTGGTCATATAGTCAGCTCAGATGGAATCAAACCAGATCCTAACAAGATAAAATCAATTACAAGTTTGCCTGTTCCAAAGAATGTTGCAGAAGTGAGATAATTCCTGGGTATGGTGAATCAACAAAGCAAATTTGCTCCTGATTTGGCAAGCAAAACAAAGCCATTAAGAGATCTTCTCAACAAAAGATGTACTTGGACATGGGGGCAACCACAACAGAAAGCATTTGAAGATATCAAGAAATGTCTCACTGGAGCTCCCATATTAGCATTGTATGATTGTAACAGGGAAACCAAAATAGCAGCAGATGCTTCATCTTATGGCATAGGGGGAGTTGTGTATCAGCTTCAAGATGATAACAACTGGAAACCCATTGCTTATTTTTCAAGAGCCTTGACATCAACTGAGACAAGGTATTCACAAATTGAGAAAGAGTGCTTAGCATTCACCTGGCTTGCAGAACGTGCAAGTGATTATATCCTTGGAAAAGAGATCACAGGAGAAACAGATCATAAGCCACTTGTACCTCTACTCACAACTCATTGCATTGATCAATTGCCTCCAAGAATTCAGAGAATGAGGATGAGATTGATGAGATTCAATGTCAAATCATTGATACATATACCAGGAAAGGAAATGTATGCAAGTGATATGCTTTCCAGGATGATACCTAAAGAGGAAATTGTCAAGACCGACAAAGAATTGGAATCAGAAATCAATGACTATGTTTTCTCAGTTATTGATGCCATTCCTGTGTCAGACATCAAATTGAAACAGCTGATAGAAGTACAAGATGAAGATGAAGTNAATCTGGTTTCCCTGTGCTTGTACCTCTACTCACCACTCATTGCATTGATCAATTGCCTCCAAGAATTCAGAGAATGAGAATGAGATTGATGAGATTCAATGTCAAATCATTGATACATATACCAGGAAAGGAAATGTATGCAAGTGATATGCTTTCCAGGATGATACCTAAAGAGGAAATTGTCAAGACCGACAAAGAATTGGAATCAGAAATCAATGACTATGTTTTCTCAGTTATTGATGCCATTCCTGTGTCAGACATCAAATTGAAACAGCTGCTAGAAGTACAAGATGAAGATGAAGTTACAAAGAAAGTTAAAGAGTATTGTCTTGAAGGCTGGCCTGAAAAACATCAGTTACCAGGTGCAGTTCGTCCGTACTGGGCAGACAGAGGAGAGCTGACCATAGTCAAGGGTATCTTACTTAAATCTACCAGGTTAGTTATACCATCAGCAATGCGATTAGAGATCCTTGACAGAGTTCACGAGGGTCATCAGGGCATTACTAAGTGCAGAGAGAGGGCTAAACAAAGTGTTTGGTGGCCTGGAATGAGCAAACAGATTCAAGACATGACAGAGTGCTGCAGAGTTTGCAACGAGCATAAGAAAAACAGCACAGAGCCATTGATTCCAACTCCATTTCCTGATCGTCCATGGCAAACCATAGGACTAGATTTCTTCAAGCTAAAATCAGTTGATTATCTGATTATAGTTGATTATTATTCAAGATTCATTGAACTTGGTGTAATGAACAAGAACAAAACAATATCTGAAGTTTTGCGGGTCTTAAAGAGTTTGTTTGCAAGGCATGGGATTCCAGAGACACTGCGCTCAGATAACGGTCCACCCTTTGAAAGTACAGAGTACGCAGCATTTGCAAAAGAATGGGGATGTAACATAATCACCAGCAGTCCAGTGTTTCCAAGATCAAATGGAGAAGTTGAACGTGCAGTCCAGACGGCTAAGAATATCTTGAGAAAATCAAAAGAGCCAGAGAAAGCACTACTCGCATACAGATCTACTCCATTGCGATGTGGATATTCCCCTTCACAATTGTTAATGGGTCGTGTTATAAGATCCACACTCCCTACATTTGATTCAAAGCTCAATCCAAAGCTACCCGAGCTTGAATTCCTGCGAAGAAGAGAAGACGAGAGTCGAAGACAGCAGAAACTTAGCTATGACAAGAGACATCGTGTGATACCCCTTGCACCCCTACAGCCAGATACAGAGGTGAACATCACTACGCATCACGAACAAGGAACAATCCTAAAACCAGCCAACAGTCCGAGGTCATACTATGTGCAGACACCAACGAAAGTCATCAGGAGAAATCGTGAACACATTGTTCCATTAAACCCTGGCACACCTGTTAAGAGTCCAGATAACAAGACGCAGGCTACACCCGTTAAGATCCGTGAAAAGAAGACTGAACTGAACATTCTCTCAAGACCTAAAAGAACCATAAAACCATCACTTAAAGCTTTAGAGAATATGTCATTAAGTCACTAAGTAAAAAGGGAGATGTTGTATTAAGATTATTATTATTATGCCGTATGGTAATAATAGATATGGTTGTTGTTGTCATCGCCAGATTAAGTTAGTTACACGTGTTTGAACTGGGCGTGTTCTCTCGTGTTGTCCTCATAATTAGCTAACACAACAGTTTGCAGTTAAAACACTTTTTTGCCCATCTATTTTTCGTGAGTACTTTAAGAATGCATGTTTTATTCCAAAGACAATACCTTAAAATAGTTTTAGGAGATAGAAGCCTGCTGCGAATTGGTTGATGGGTGATCGCCCAAAGGGTCTGTCGTAAAAGTGCGCCATATCCAGGAGAATTCGTTTGAAGAGATCAAAGAATTAGGGTGTTGTAACCGAGAGTATGCCTTACCGCTGAGTATGATTTAACTTGGTAAATCTTTAGGCTTTGTACGAACATTTTGCCGGCACCAACAACTTTGTTTATAATTTTACTGTATTTAACTTTCATTGTGTAACAAACAACGTACTTTGTTTTAGGAGCCGAGTTCAAGAACGATTGTCCTGTTGAACCTTTCATACCCATTTACCTTATTGTTGGGGGTGCTTTTGCGATGCTAAAGACTGTCACAATTTTGTGCCAAAAAGCGGTTACAGTTGAACAGCTTGACGATGAATCAGAAGAGGAACAATCAATGGTTGCCAAGTTTTTCGATGGTGTTTTTAATCTATTTCTTTTTATTTGGTTTATTGCTGGTAATTTCTGGATTTATTCGAAATATAAACCTAATTTCACCCCGCCAAAACACCAGCCATTGAATTACTGTCATCCAACACTTTATTTATTTGCTTTTTGGGTAATAACAACTAGTCATATAATATTAGGTATTATTTTCTTTTGTGTTTGTTGTTTAGGGATGTGTGCAAGCTGTACAGCATTTTTTGTTGCAAATGCTACTGGTAGTAATTAGTTTTAAAAGAGATGAGGGAAACACAAATATTTTAAATCTACACATAAATTTGATGTAGTCTGTTAAGGTAGAGAGTTATGTTAACTACGCAAAGACTGATATCTTCGTGGTGGCACACCGAATTCCTATGATTATCTGCTGCCTTTAAAAGTAGCGGATGAGTACAAAATGGAAAATTTGTACTACAAAAATTGGAATACCGATTAGAAAAATTACAACTCCATTGCCTGATTAAGGGTTTGGCTTACTTATGAAATTTATTCATAATTTAAAATGCATTATCTTAATCTCAAATGAAGAATTCCCAGAATCTGGCTTTCATGAGCTTTGACTAACCACTATGGACTAACACTATAATTGATTGGCTCAATTTAATTCACTCTTTAACCATTCGAATAGCAAAATAAAATTGTCCTTGGCTCCAGCATTGCTTTCTAATGATAAGATAGCTGTTGAAATATCAAAAAGTCAAAAGCTACATGATACTGAATAGCCTGTTTTGGCTGTTTTTAGGCAAATCGAGAATTATGACTTTTGGCTGGTTCCTGCTTTCAGAAGAAAATGATGCACCTGAAGTTATGAAAAAATCTCAACAATTATGTTGAAGCCGCGGTTAGATGATGCATTTGAAATCTTGCAAAGGGGTTGCATTGTATTTCTTGTATTTCTTGATTTTTCAAACAATGGATACATTTTTGACTCACCCGGTATTTGCAAGGCAAGATTCGAATTCGTAGTAACATTTTTGCAAGGCAGGTTGTTATTATAGTCTCCACCTCGGTTGATTTGGATTGATATCGCAACCATAATTATAGAATCCAATGATGGAGACCTAACGTTCGCTAAACAAATACAACAACAACCATACGCAATTGTTCAGCAAGGACTTGTTGAACCAATTATATTGAAGTGATATGTAGTAGGCCTGTGCATCCAGATCCGAGTAATCTATTACTGTTTGGCTCAACCGATTAATCGAATAGTGCCGAATACCGAATAATCAATTAATCGACTACAGACTACGGGTAACAGTTGACTTGCTGAAATAATCGATTCTGAGTCACTAATCATCTTTCGTTCATAATCCATTATCAGAAAATAATCGACTTTCATAGACCATTGACTCTGATGAATAATTGACTGTTGCAAAGAAAAGGGTCTACATAAAAGAATCGAATAGTAAAACCATGGTTTGATTTCATATTTCATATACCGTATTTTTCATATTTAATTCTTTTAAGGAGTGTTGCCCTTCAGCAGAAGCTGGTCTTCAAGATAAAAACATTCAATTACGATCTAAGAAAAAAACTATTATAAAACTATCAATTAAAGATTAAATCAAACTCTAAAACCCTAGTTACAATATTTAACAGCTATGTACAATAATGCTAAAAATTTAAAGTCAAAAGAAAAGAAATCATCGCCAATAAATAGTTTTCTTAAAACCATACAGGGAGGATGCCTGCTTAGACTCGGTTTTTGCGCCTCTATGGTCTGCAAGGGTAAAATGGGTAGGCTGGGGGTAAAATGGGTAGTGTTAATGGCAGGAAAACGGTATGTCCTAAACTGCTAAATCTACATTAGCAATGGCAAAGAGGGTAGTTCAAACAGTTGTAGCTATAGAAAATCTGTGAATCGTGATTTCTAAGAAAAATATTCACATTTTTACCCTTACTCATTTTACCCCAGGCTTACCAATTTTACCCCAGCAAACCCTATAGGAAAACATCTCTGGCCATTTTTTGACCTTTCGTTCCCGTATTACGAAGGCTATAAGATGAGCATTGCGAGGGAGGGGTCACTTCCAGGTGAAGAGGTCAGAAAGGCGGTGAAGGGTCACTTCCGTATATACTGTTACAGGATGTGACATTTTTTTAGTCTGTTTTTTTTTCAGGCAAAAAATAAATGTTGGGGTAGTTATATAAAAAAGTGTAGTCATCATGTCAGGTTTGTAATAATATTTGCCTTGTGTTTGTATTAGCCTCCGATAACCTTTGATTGAAACGCATCTTCCCGTATGTAGATATTGGGCCTAAAATAGTACTATATTCTCACGAACCTTCTGCTCTCCTTACCAAATATTTAGATATGGGGAGTGCGAAGGAGACTTCGCTGTTGTGGTAAGGAGAGTATTTTTAACGTGCGCTGCCACTGAGGGAGGAAGGTGGGTCGATTTCGAGTTCTACGATGTTCGTTGTTTCTTGAAGAAGGCTAAAACTGACTCGTGCAAAGGTTTAAATATGACCTTTGAACCGTGGGGGACTGGGGCTAGTCCCAAGACAGGCTATTTGGCATAAACTAGACCTGTGGGGCTGAAATATTTTAAATTCCGAGCATCGGGTCCGGTGAGAATAGTACTATATTCTCACGAACCTTCTGCTCTCCTTACCAAATATTTAGATATGGGGAGTTCTTCGGAGACTGCTTGTAGTTAGCATAAAGTATGAATTCCCAATTGGTATGATAATGCTAAAAGAAGGGAAGAAAATCCCCAGAAATACCCTCTCTAACACTCAGAAAATAGAAAGTAGGCTTTTAAAAGGTTCAACGCATCTTTGTCTTGTCTCTTTATTCTTTGTTAAATGCACTGTAAAAATTTTCCAGATAGCAAATAGCAAATCAGATAGCAGATACCAAATAGATAATGATTAAATATATGTAATCTATTTATGTCACTATTTTCCTTGTCAAACTAAGCATTACCAATATACACTTCATTATTTGCAATGCATTGGTTTAAGATCACACCCTTCAGAAAACAATCGTGAGTATAGCTTGCAAAACAATACCATCATTTCAAACATGTCACCATATTTTCGAACTTTGGATTCCGAAGAGTCGAGCTAGGGGGCTCTCCGTCCTATTGGCTACAACAATAATCACAGTGTGTATACATACTTTTCTGATTCTCTGCTATCATCATGTCTAAAAAACCTCATATTATCTAAAATTGCTGTCTAAAAGTCAGATGTCATAGAAATTGGAAAAGATGGCAAAGGCACAGGACGGGGATGCCCCCTAGCTTCGACTAAACGGAACCCAGTGTTAGCCGAGTGTAAAGGCTCTTAGTTGAACCCCCGGAAGGTCGAAGCTAGGAGAGCCACTAATTATCACTTTGAAACGATAAATGCTGCATCTTTCCACCGTTATAAACTGATTGACCGCATTTTAATCAGGCTGAACAAATCAGTATTTGAACCAATTGACAATCACAAAATGCAGCAGAAAAAATTACTATCAGAAAACAAATCTTAAATTACTATATCCCGCAGCAAAAATAGCCTGCTGAACGGGCTTGAAATTAAAAGCAA
The DNA here is from genome assembly GCA_004194415.1 of Aurelia aurita. Lineage (NCBI taxonomy): Eukaryota > Metazoa > Cnidaria > Scyphozoa > Semaeostomeae > Ulmaridae > Aurelia > Aurelia aurita. The sequence continues at coordinate 1,739,667 of REGM01000033.1, forward strand.
ATTCCTAAAATTCCGCAGCAAACATGCAAACTGCTGAACGGATATACGCCAGCACACTCCCGGAGCACAAAACGAAACTGCTGAACGGACTTAAGATTCAAAGCAAATTGCTAAAAAACTGCAGCACACATGCAAACTGCTATACAGATTTTCGCCAACGCACTTCCGCAGCACAAAACAAAACTGCTGATCGGGCTTAAAATTTAAAGTAACTTCCTAAAATTCCGCAGCACAAATGCAAACTGCTGAACGGATTCACGACAATCACACTCCCGTAGTACAAAACAAAACTGCTGAACGGGCTTAAAATTCAAAGTAAATTCCTGAAATTCCGCAGCAAAATATGGAAACTGCTGAACGGATTTACGAAATCACACTCCCGCAGCACAAAAGAAAACTGCTGAACGGGCT
>REGM01000033.1:1752832-1769088 GCA_004194415.1 Aurelia aurita
AAAAAAACATGCTTACTAATGCAAATTTTTTGGTTTATTTGGTGTGACTCGTGTGACCGTCACATTTGCAAATTCTTGACTTGAAGTTATTAATCTTAATTTTCCTGAGAAAGTTTAACATCTTTTATGACAAAACTTTTTGAGAAGTGGCCAGTGGTCATTAAGCTACCACATGAGCATAAAATTCGATTTAAAATATGGTTGCTTTCAGAAATAACAGAACCAATGCAGCGTGACTCGTGTGACCCAAAAATGTGACTCGCGTGACAAGTGAGAATTACGTAAAGAAAACTCAGTTTAAATCTTTTGCTGGAAGTGTAACATTAAAAAGAGAACTTTTTTACAGAACTGTGACCCAAATAGGGTCACAAACTTCAATAACCTGACAAATTTTGTCCTTTTAAAGTTGGTTTTCAGGCTTCTCAAAATCTCTCAAAGGCTTCCTATATGTTTGCAAAATCTTGTTCTGTCAAATTTACTGTTGAGCTTTTTCATGGAAAACCAGTATTTTTTAAATGTTTATAACCAGTATAGACCTTGTACCCAAATAAACATACAATTTTCTTTATATTTTCTACCTAAAATTCTAAAGACCAGTTTTCTACTGTGACTCATGTTTCGTGACTCGCGTGACCAAACTTGAGGGTGATTTTTTACAAAAATTACCGAGGTGATCAATTTCAATTTAAGGGTCAGCATGGACATTTGTATGAAGACCAAACTAAGGTCTAAATGAAAAAAAAATTGAAGGGTTACGAATGAGAATACTTTTATTATGAAAAATGTGACTCGCGTGACCTTTCACATCACAGGAAAAAGGACGATAGATGGCCTCATAATGCAGCGTGTGTGTGTTTTTTGCGTGTGGCTGAATTGCTTTTGCTCATTTGCATATTGCAGCCAAATTTTGAATGACAAATAACAGCTTGACAGATGCGAAATTGGAGAATGTCGAATCAAGGGTTGCCGTTTCCAGAATGGTGTAATGATAAAAAGCAGAATGATGAAATGGTGGAATGGAATGGTGACTGGATAATTGCAAATCCTGAAAAGATTATTTGTGGAATGATAGATAATTGAATGACAGAATGATGTTTTATAGCGATAATACATATTTTGAAATAAAACATTGAAGTATGATACATCAATGAATTACGCAATGATTGATTTTGTCATAGATAGCACCTCATAAAAGGCAACTACAGTAAATGGTGATATAAGAATAAGACAAACGCTAAAGGTATCGGCTCCAAAGACACTTCTGTTTTGCTTCAAAGCATGCTGGTAAAAAGCTCCCTGACAACCACCTAACAACGTAAAAGTTTTGGTCTGCCGTTTCGACTAGCTAACTTGAATTGGAATCAACCTTGGATTCAAATGCAACATGGTTCGAAAGTAATCCTTCCCAAAGCAGAAGAAGCAACGTTTTGATTCGAATTGAAGTTTAAATTAAAGTGTTTTTGCAAGGTTTTTGCATTTGCAATGAGCCAAAAAGTCTAGAAATATCCCATTCAAATCGAAGTTGCATACGCACCGTGAACAATGGATAGCCAAAGAAACAATGCTGTGTCTGAGTTTTTTTGTTCTATTTATAGACAGGCCTATCTACCATTGCAGATTCCCTTTAAAGATTCGCGTTTGAATTAAACAATTTTTCCAACTGTATATATTTGTTTATATTGATTTCTTGTTCCGCACTTTGTCGCAGCTAGCTAGTCGAAATGGCAGACTAAAATTTGTATGTCGTTAGGTGGTCCTCTGGGAGCTTTATACCAGCATGCTTTGCACAGCCGCCATCTTTAGCGTATTTGTCTATTGACAATTGCTGTTGAACAAGAGAAGGTAGTTTTAAGGTAACTTTATGTTCAAGCTAAGCTGTCACTCCCAATGACCCCCAATCCATATTTGATAGAAAATATCATAAAAATTATGGGGACAATTGGACAATATTACCCAAGCATAACCATGAAAGGTGACACGTATTACTTGCAAGGCAGGGAGTCCTAGACCGACATGGACTGCCACAGCTGTCTATCTCTTAGACGTATTTTCATGTTTAAAGGGCCAGTTTCATCCAGCATCCTCTTTGTTGGCCTTTTCTGTCGCCATTTTATGGGCCATAAAAATGGCAACAACAAATGCTTACAAAAAGATGGCACACGCCAAGCATGCTGGTTGAAACAGACCCTTTAAGCCCTGTACCCTGTTTTAATGTTTATATGAATATCAACAAAAAGACAGCCAGCAGTTTCGAAATTTCACTTCAATTTCCAGATAAGATCATTTCTCTTTTAGGTGACAACAGATCAAACCAAAAGGCAATGAATGAAACATTTTATTTTACCAACATTGTCCCTCAAAACTTCGAAAATAATTCTGGATTTTGGTATCAGATGGAAAGCTATTGTAGAAAACTCACTGAAGCTTATGCCAATGTTTATGTCATCTCTGGACCACTGTTCCTTCCCGCAAAGGAAAATGGAGAATGGTTCGTAAAGTATAAGGTAATAAATGTCATAGTATTAACCCCAAACTTATTTTAATAGCTCTTAAGCTATGATAGCTTTTACGCTGAAACTTCTTGACTTTTATTAAAATTTAATTGGCAACCAAAAAATTAAAATTTCAATGCCTATTGTTTAACCACGTGACCACCAGATGCCCTTATTTGGAGATAGGTCACAAAGAAAATCACTAAAACGGCTCTAATTTCTTTAATTCTTCTCAAATCTCATCAATATATATACCATTCGATTCGTCTCGATGAGTACTTTCATTTGATATATAATTTATGTATATTTGCTGACATCAGCAATTTTTAAATTGTATGACGTCATCAATCTTTATGACGTCATATTCCTAATTAATTAGTAATTTTTGATTGAAAAATCATGGAATGATTTCAAATATTGATGAAGACGTCTGATTTCACCAAGTAAATGCGAAATTGATGGTGTTTAAGCATCATTATTGCGCTGACAATTTTGCTTTGAATCTTATTGTCCATAATTAATTAGTTAATTAATTAGAAACCAAAAATATTGATATAAAACTACATGAAATTGCAAAGTAAGGATATCAAGCAGCTATTTGGATAGTTTTATGGTGATTTTACCCAGTTATTTAGTAAAAATAGACCTTTTTATGCTAATAGCTCGATTTTGTCAAAATTTGCATTGTTTTTGGTTGCCTAGCAACCAGTCACGTGACTACAAACTAATGAATGCTATTTTTAAATTCTCCATTGTTCAATTATGATACACTGCAAGTCTCATTATCATAGCTGTTATAGTTGCGGAGATAATTAGGGGGGCGAAAAACGCCCCCCCCCGGTAGAAAATCGATAAACACTTACCCGTAGAATAGGGTTAAGAAAGAAAAAATACAGTATAGATCTTTTGTAACTTAGATCCATGAATTCTTAAGAATTCTTAAGAATTAATAAGAATTTTCAATAACTCGTGATAATTTTTAGAAACCAAGTATATTCTATTCAAATATTAAACCATTAAACTGCACACAGTACAGTACTTTTGAATTGTAGCTTCCCAAAATTTGGAAGAATTCTTAAGAGGTCACAAGATGTTTTATGAATTCTCAAGAATTCTTAATAGTCCAGTAAATCTAGATTTAGACCTAGAACAAATTGCAACAGAATTTTTTTCTGCGGCAAACCATGGTTCTATTACTACTAAATAGCATATCAAAAGTCTTGGAAACTCTAAATATGGGAAGACCATGAAATTTGATATACTTTATTGGGTATTCCACCATGTTCCATGTTATACGCTATAGTTTGCGAAAAGCAAACAAACTTGTCGATTTCATGAATTGGTATTGAAACCCGGCAACGTATGAAGTGCGGACCATTAGAACATGGAACCATTGTACATATTTTTCTTAAAAATCCCGGGAAAATTGCATTTTAAACGAGCATAAGGCAAAGATGCTATGTTTTTAGGGTCAGCTTTTGGAGTCCGGGGTCTCTGCTGTTGGTATGTGTTAAAACGCTCGATTTTTGTCAAATTTTAACAGCAGGCTTGACAATGTGCTGTAGATATTAGTACACATTAGTACTGTAGACGAGACGTGTGAACGGGGCCTAATGTACAGTACTTCCAAAAAGTAGATGGAAAATTAATGTTTTCAGCTGCAAAGCTCGCATTGATCATAAAAGCATTATCAAACAGGCATCATTCGACAGATCTTGAAGAGCGGAGTTTGAATTTTGAGAAGAAATTGCGTTTTGAGCAAGTTGTTAGAATTACTAAGGGACAAGACCTCCTTTTCTTAGCTCAAATGTCTCTTAAAGTTCAAACTCCATTCTTCATGATCTTTTGATCGATACTGATTGATAATGCTTTGTTGAGCAGTAAAGCTTTACGGCTAAAAACTTCAATTGTCCATCCAGTACTGTAACTCCTTCGTAAGTCTACATTTACTCTAAGTGTCACTGCCTTCTTCAACACCATCTTGCAGTGTACAGTTCAAACATGTTACTCCATTGCATCCTATGCATGCTTGTGAACAACTTAGTCCCAGTGGCGTACCCAAGGGGGGAATAGGGGGTCCAGACCCCCCCCACTTTTTAAAAAGATGATCCTTGAGATTCACTCAAAAACGCAATAAAATTGGTATCTAGGGGGGGGGGGGGGAGGCNAAGTAGATGGAAAATTAATGTTTTCAGCTGCAAAGCTCGCATTGATCATAAAAGCATTATCAAACAGGCATCATTCGACAGATCTTGAAGAGCGGAGTTTGAATTTTGAGAAGAAATTGCGTTTTGAGCAAGTTGTTAGAATTACTAAGGGACAAGACCTCCTTTTCTTAGCTCAAATATCTCTTAAAGTTCAAACTCCATTCTTCATGATCTTTTGATCGATACTGATTGATAATGCTTTGTCGAGCAGTAAAGCTTTACGGCTAAAAACTTCAATTGTCCATCCAGTACTGTAACTCCTTCGTAAGTCTACATTTACTCTAAGTGTCACTGCCTATCATCTTGCAGTGTACAGTTCAAACATGTTACTCCATTGCATCCTATGCATGCTTGTGAACAACTTAATCCGTGCTTTCTGCAGGAGCAATGATTTGTGTTGCAGTCTTTCTTAGACGCACAGTGAATAATCTTTAACAGCTCTTGATCAATCGCAGATGAATGAGTCGAAATATGGTCCTATTTTACTTTATGCCATTTCATTTAGGTGCTTTGTTGAGAACTTTTGCCTGGTTAGGTCAATCGTTGGTCAGTCAATCAGGCCAAGTTGTTATTTTGGGCTCTACTGACCCTATCCTTCCTTTCGACTCATCCAGCATCATCTGCTATTTGATCTATATATGTTTGTGACATCTGGACCTACACGATACTTTCTATTTTTGGGTTTTCATGAAAGGAGATCACTTGCAAGTTCTTCCTTGTTTCTCCAGCAGTGCCCACTGAATCAGCATTGCAAATTGTGACAGAAGTTGGTTTGAAACGTCCGTAATGACATTTTTTGTCGGGTGATCTTTCTATGAGACATGTGGCTCGATAATGGTCTTTAAAAGGCTCCGGTTTCCAATCAAAAACTTTCAAATGCATCTATAATGCTGCAAAAAGGCTTTTGTCTACTATGGCAAACCCAGAATCTTACTTTAACATTTCGGCCTTCTGTTGGCTTGATGATGAAATTGGCCAATCATTTACAAATAATTCTGTTTCGAGAGGCTACAAACCCGAGAAGTATCGAGACAGCGCCCGTCGTTAAAATCAACCCAGCCTCTAAAATGAAGGCATCGTTTCCCTTCATCTTAGTCCATTAGATGGAGATTAAAAGTAGAACAAATTGCAATAAATAGAATATTTGCAAGATTCAAGTGTTTCAATAGTCCAATTTAGTATCCTAAGAGTCTAAGAAAATATAAACAGATAACATCTTTACATTAAGCTCGTTTAAAATGCAATTTTGTTCGGAATTTTAATAAAGCATATGTCCAATGGTCCAACATTCCTATGGTCCGCACTTTATACGTTGCCGGGATTCAATACCAATTTGTGAAATCGACAAGGTTTGTTTTCTTTTCGCAAACTATAGCGTATAACATGGAACATGGTGGATTACTCAATAAAATATATCAAATTTAATGGTCTTCCCATATTTAGATTTTCCTAGACTTTGATATGCCATTTAGTAGTAATAGAAGCATGGTTTGCCGCAGGAAAAAATTCTGTTGCAATTTGTTCTAGGTTCCACTAAAATTTGCCTTTCATTTACTGGACTATAAGAAAGGAAAAGTTGTTAAGTTACAGAAGAAAAGAACTCTACTGTAGTTTATCAATTTCTCATTAATCTTGAAATAATATTTTGGTGGTCCAACTGTCTTTGAGTGGATGGCAAAACCAAGGGGTTACTTAGACTCATTGCAATCGTCGTAGTTTCGCTCCTTGATGGACTGATAATCGCTGCAACTACGACTCATAATCAAACTATTCGAAAAATCAGCCAGAAATCAATGAACCTCGTTTTGATGCCGGGGGCTTAGGGCTCAAAAGGGCTTAGGCCAATTCAACAAGTTTTCAACTCACCGATTCTAAAACCCTTCAAATTCATGCTTCATTAAGATTGTAGAGAAAACAAAGCCTACCAGTACCAAGATTAGTACTTCTTCTATGTATTGCTTGGAGATTCCTTCACTTCGACACTGAAAACCTGCTTTTAAAATCCAAAATGCCCTTCAGATTTCACCACAGCAATCCTCGCATCTTTCTTCGGCCATTGATGATGGGAGGCTAAAGGGAGGCTAATCCTGGGAGCGAGGTTGAAATGTTGATTTCCCATTGGCCAGTTTGGGCATAGTCGACTAATATTTGGAATACTGCAATCTGATTGGTCGCGCCCGCATTCTGGCGCGTTTGGCCGGATTTTCAGATAGTTTGATTATCAGTCCCAGTTGAAGCGGAGTGCCTTCATCCAATTCAATGAACGAAGCGAAACTGGGACTGTGGTAGTCAGTCTAGGGGTTACTTTGGTACACTTGTTACTTTACACCAAAATGACAAAAAACTGAATGAATTGAATTATAGACCAAAAAACTGCACTAACTAAATCAGATTAAGGATTGATAAACCAACAAGAGTGAACCAAAAAGAAAAAGCGTGATTGAAACATTTTGACAGAATGATTTTTGTAAATTATATCTTTGGATCAGTCTTTCTATATCATTCATTTTTGTCATAGATATACCCCCATACCCCACCCTCCTTATGGTATTATCGATGACCTAAAACGTGAATGCAACGTCCAGTGTGACCCAATTAGGGTTGGTAAAATATTTTGTATATCACCTCTTGTATGCAGACGACTTGATTTTATTGTCACAATCTGCAGAGGGGCTCCAAGTCGCACTGGATTAATTGCATTCATATTGTCTTAGATGGAACTTGCAAATTGATGTCAACCAAAGTGAGGCCATGGTTTTTAACAAGACTGGGGAAATTCCCAAGAACGCTTTGCACTATAAAGTTTAATTATGAGACCTCGCTCAGCCTTACAATATTTGACACTGCATTGAAACCTTAAAAGCAATCCTTGTGTATAACTGTAACTGAAATTGGGCTCAGTTCAGCGGCCGAAAAATAAAGCTACTTGATGGGAAGGATGAAATATTCTCGTACTTAATTTATTTCCATTTTGACTACACAGAAAAGGTGCACACTAGGTTTTGAAAAAGTGTACTTGGACTAAACGCCAGCTGTAGTAATTTTGCAACTTGGGACGAATTAGGAAGGCTACCCATTAAGTTGTCTATATTTAAACATACGCTTCTTTATTACCACCCTTGACTTGTATCAGAGTAGGACAACTTATTAACAATAGCTTAAGGAAAGTGCTCGAAGGAAAGTGCCCGAAAGAAAGTGCTCATCTCAAATCCAAAGCAGTCTTCTGATGACTATCCGCTATTGAGAAGTCTCCTAGCATTCAAAAAGATAAAACAAAATTTACTCGCATGAAATCTGGAGTTTTAAAAAGATTTAGTAAGAACTCATTTCGAGTAAATTTGAGCAGTATTGAGATTTGTCTATCCATGGAAGTAGCAACAAAGGTAATAACAAACTTCGTTCTTACAGTTTATACAAAACCCATTTCCATGCAGAACCGTACTTGCAACTGCAAGATAGAAATGCTCGCCGCACCTTAGCCAAATTTCGCTGCTGCGATCATATCATATCCTATCATAGCAATATTTAGGCACGATGCTCTATCAGCTATTATAAATAAATTAATACGAATATATACTATATATATATACCGGGTGACTCAAAAAAGTGTCCCCCTGTTTGAAAAATCACTGCAGAAAAAGTACTCGCGCTATAATCACCAAAATTAATTTTTCTGATAGCTCGAAGATTGTAGTATTTTTTGTGTTTTTTTGGTAATTTTCAAAAAATCAGTCTCTTGGCAAATTCGAATGTTTCAGAAAATTGGTTTTGCAGAACAGTCAAAAAATGGCCTAAAACGCATGATCAAATCTTGCAGTTTTCTAAATCACTAAGTTTATTTCATTGTAATTTTTGGATGAAAAGAAACTATAGTACGGATCTCATCGCATGAAAATTAGTCTCCAGAGTGTTAAAAATATACCTTATCTATGAATAAATAGCGACCAAGTTTTCGTTTCATCCTCTCTCGCACTGCCACGTCTAAGCAATGATCAACGTGTTTGGATCTGTGTTGAATTGAAATTGGAAATGGCTAGAGTGAATAACGCTGCTGAGGTTTTACGACGGTGGCCAGCTCGCTGGCCTAATGTGCATCCTCCTGTTAGAAAAACAATTATGCAAACTTACCGTAGGTTTAGAGATTAGTAAGTTTAGTAACTTCTTTTGATCATACGTTTTAGGCCATTTTCCGACTGTTCCTCAAAACTAATTTTCTGAAACTTTCTATTTTGCCAAGAGACTGGTTTTTTTAAAATTACCAAAAAAACACAAAAAATACTACAATGTTTAAGCTATCAGAAAAATCAATTTTGACGATTATAGCGCGGGTACTTTTTCTGCAGTGATTTTTCAAACAGGGGGACACTTTTTTGAGTCACCCGGTATATGTAAGTATTCAAAAACTTAAAGGGCTGCTCTTCCTAGGGGTCGTGCTTTAATTTTCAGTAAGGTAAATGAATAAATCTAGACCCCCAAAACCCCACAACATCCCAAAAGGCGGCACCCTACAACCCCCAACCCCCAACCCAATCCAAAACAGACCAATCTGGACCTGCAGAACACCACCCCCAAACACGTGAGATCCCAGGGACCAAAACGCAACCATCCACCTCAACTTCTAAGGAGTGTTCTGACTTTTTTTTGGAAGCAGTTTAGAGAGGGTTATGTACAGTTGCGGGATCTCGTTCCATGCCGAGGCTCCTGTCAATTGGAAGCTCTTTTTGGTAAATTCCAATCAAGGTTTAGGCAGATGCAGATTTTGGCTATTCCTTGTAGAGTGGCTTGAAATATGGGACCTCACTGTAAATTTATTTTGCAAGTTGTCTGGACAGTTCCCACGAAGTATCTTTTGTGTCATGACTAGCCTATCGTATCTTATTAATTCTTTGATAGGTAACCAGTCACAGATCCAGCTATCCTTGTATTTTGCGTTTTCGATCAGAAATTTTGCTCTTGGCTGAAGTTTCTGAAGAATGTTGAGCTTTGTATCTGAGATGCAACCCCATTTTATGTTACCTTATCGAAGGTGGCTCTCGATCAATGCTCGATAAACTGCAGGTAGCTTCGACTGAGGGAGAATATCCTTTAGCTTCCTAATTGCAGAGAGACCACTTTGGACCTTAGTTTTAACTGTTTTATTTACTGATCCTTCGAGCCCAGATTTTCGTCTATATTAAGACCGAGATACTTTGTTTTGGTAACCCTGTCTATTTTCTTACGATTGACCTCAATTTCTCTCAGCTCGTTCAGGATATGTTGCTGCCTTGAATGGCCTATCACCATAAATTCAATTTTTTCTGCATTCAAACTTGGTTTATTTAACCGCAGCCATTCCGCGATATTAGTCATCTCATTATTTATATTCCTAAGCAGAGAATCGCTGTCAGTAGAAGAAAAAGTAATACTTGTATCATCAGCGTACATGTTGAGAATAGCCCCTTGTAATCAACGTTCGAAATCATTAACGTATATGATGAATAGTAAGGGACCCAAGCACGATTCCTGAGGAATGCCACAGTCTATTCTGCGTGTGGATGATTTACGCCCATCCACATGGCAGAATTGATCTCTATTTTTGAGGTATGATGTGAACCAGCAATGTGCTTTTCCAATGACTCCAAGTGCTGACTACTTCGATAGCAAAATATCATGGTCGGCTGTGTCGAAAGCTTTTTTCAGGTCCAAAAATACGTTTATATTTAGTTTATATTTTATATTTTTGGACCAAGTTTCCGTGATATTGAGCATTGAAGTTGTCGTGCTGTGCAATTTCCGAAAGGCGAATTGATTTTTCGAGTGAATCATTTTTTCTGCAAAAATCAAAGAGTTGGTCATGTGCCAGCTTCTCGAGAGTAACCTGGAGAGAACAGAAAGAACTGATATCGGCCTGTAGTTTGATAAGTTGGACTTTTAGCTGGACTTGTGTATTGGGGTAACACGCGCTAGTTTCCATATGTCAGGAAAAATCCCTTTTTCGAGAGACGCATTGAATTCCATTGCCCGCGGCTTGCAAATATATTCAGTTGCATCCTTCATAAGTTTGATATCCTAAATATAAATGTCAACATCCGTTAGAAATAGCAGTTGGTAGACATAAGGTGTACCAGAAAAGGATAGGATGTGTAGGCGGTGCAATCTGAATTGCATTGAGAACGGAGAACATTTTTTATTAACATGCAATGCATATAGCGAACCTCGTGACAAACTCTTGTTACTTTTTCAGGGAGAGGTCCCTAATTTTGAGAACTTAGCAATTAAGTCGAAATTTATATTTATGATATCAAATGAAAACTTTGTCCTAATGAGAGATATCGTCACTTTTCTTAAAAGTGCTTTTGCATTACCTGAACAGTCCTAAGTTGTTTGTAGTAGAACATTTTGTTTCTATAGTTGTTTCGTAAATGAGTTGATGCTCGTGTATGTAGCAATCTTTTTAAATGAAAAGTGTTTCAAATTCTGTAGCTCTCAAACCATTCATCTGATTCCTTTAAACGGACAGTGTCCGTGTAGCTGACATATCAACCTAGACAAGGAGATTTAGTTTGCCAACATCGGTGGTAGCGTCCTCAAATTTCAAGCGATTTTTTAAAAATGCTTCATCTTAAAATCCTTCAAAACAAGCCTAAAATCAAATATTTGTTTAACGTGAAAAATGGTGAATTTTTCACATGAAACCAATATTTAATTTAGTCGAGTGTCATCCCGTCCCCGAATTATCAGGCCTAAAAGTCTTGATCAAATTTGCTAGCAATCTGGCCTCGTGATAATAGAAAATAGACGAAGAAAGCCTCAGTTCAGTTCAATTCATTTTAAAATTCCACTACTTACAAGTTCCATGAAAAGAACTACAACATACTACATCAAAACAACAAATTACAATAAAGAAATACAAACAAACAGAATAACTACATTGTCGGGGAATTTGTATGCAGGTAATTCCTTAAAGGAGGAGCTCTCTCAAGAGGTAAACTGATGGAGGACCCCCTATGCACCCCCTAAGCACCCCCTATGTTAAAAACTGTTGGATTTTGATTGATATTAAAGATTCCAATTAAATAAGAATGTCATCAATTTCATAAGTTAAACCATACCGGGAAGGGATTGATTCGTCCCCCCTGAAGGTTTTTTGCAGAGCATTCATTAACGGCAAGAGCTGTGACTCTCAAATTTTCGGAAAATTACTAATTATCTATTAGCTGCATTTTGAAAGTAAACTTTTTGAACAATGGGTATCACGTGACAGACGACTCTACAATATTTGGGAAATACCGGGTGCGCCAAAAAAAACTATCCACGTTTGAAAAATCGTAGTACCTAGAGTACTACATGGATTTGAATGAATTGAATTTTGGCTGATAGCTGAAAGACTGAAGTATTTTTGTGATTTTACGAAAATTCGTTTGATGCGAAATGGCTGAAAACAGACCTAAAACACTCGATCAAATCGTACGAAATCTCCCGCATGGAACAAGATGCAAGAGCATTTAATCTCTCTCCCGCGTTATAGGAAATGAATTCTTAAAGAAATACTAAAGATTTTCAATCCCATGGCAATACAAGTGCAGACGACATCCGATACCCGTGAAAAACTATAATTTTGCATTGTTCGGTGTGAGCAATTTCTGTAAGATTTGATCAAGTGTTTTAGGCCCTTTTTCAGGCATTTTGCAAACACAGAATTTTCTTAAATTCGAAGTTAGCTGTATTATCTGTACTCATAAAAATACGAGAAAAATCACAAAAATACTTCAGTCTTTCTGCTATCAACCAAACTTTGATTCATTCAAATCNAAGTCCACTTTTGTGCAAGACGACTTGGGCAAGTCCACTTCATCATCTATTAAAAGTCACTGTCACTTTTTTGTACGATTGCATATGCTTAATTGTGTTGATAAGATTTGATGATGTTATCGAACTAGAAATTGAGCCAGGAGACCCATTTGCAGATTTAAACTTATAAACAAATATAAGTGAGTAAAAAAATTGACCAATACGAATTTAACAAGAAATTAATGACTTTTTTCATTGCACTTCTATTTCAGAAAGTCTTATGTGAGAAAATACTTTCGTTTGAGACATGATAGGGCTCTATCCCAAACTTTATAAAGGTGTCTGGTTTCAATAAATCTAAAACCTGACGTAGTTTTGCTTAAATGATTCAAAGGACTGGTCAAAGTTTTGTCCGACAATTAATTTGTCCGAAATCCCAAAAATGTGTCCGAAAATATTTTCGCCGGAGTTTATTGTCCGAAATTTTATCCTCCGAAAATTTTTGCACTTAATGTAGGTACTACGATTTTTCAAACGTGGATTGTTTTTTTTTGGCGCACCCGGTAGTATTGAAAAAATCAATGTTTTTAATATTTTTGCTATTGTTTATTCACATGTTGTTTATTATACCTTAAAAGAATCAGAAAACAAAGGGCTTCCGATTGATAAAAAAAATGGAATTTGCTATCATCAGCATTGTTAAATGATGACGTCACATGTCCTGCCATTTTGGGTCATCTTTTCAAAATTTGAAGTTTCTTCGAATTGCTGTTGTTAAAAATGCATGAAATAGTTATTATCAATTTTTGGTAGAAAAACCTAGTTATTTTCTAATTCATTTCATTCAACCGAAAATAACTACATTTATTTAATATCTAATTACAGTTATATCTAAGAGTCTTTCATAACAGTAGTACTGGTCAGTTTAGCAGTTTGCGACAAGACATGTGCATGACATACTAGTAAATTAGGTAAATAAGACAAAACGAAATTTCTACAAAGTTGTATCACATAGCATACTCTTAAATTTAAATCACACAAAATTGATGAACCATCCAGGCTAGATCATTACAGTAGCCTGTCAGGGCTTATCATCATGGGATGGCGAATCGAATATCGATAGATACGTCAAATACAATTAACATCCACTTTTTGATAATGCCGGTACACTAAAATCTTATGGGAGGGGTGGGGAGGGGTTTCTGATCAGCAACGAGCTATCGACCGTGCGACCTTTAGACTCCTGTACAAACTATTTATACTGTCACTATTTCTCGTGCAAGAACAACTTAAAATCACTGGCACGCTTGTATCCTCGGCGCTATTGTAACATACTTAGCCTCTATTTCTTGTTCCTCTCTTGGGACTAAATAAATTGAGTTCGTAGCTGTGACGTCATCAATCGTTGTCATTGTCTTCAAAATAACTGTCTAAGAACATCTTTAGGTATTATAATCGAATTGGAAATGAATAAAGTGAATTATATTATCCTTATTCCGATTTTAGAACAAATTAGCTGAAAACCATATATTTTGACATTATTAAACATTATGACGTCAAAGTGACGTCATCTAATTAGGTAGCCACACCCAAAGCTGCCAATTGACTAAGAATGATTAACACTACGACCTTACCAAGTGTCAATGGTCTCCTATTAGGCTATATTCCTATTGCTCCGTATTCATTTTTATCTGTGTTCATTTGGATTCGTTTTACCCGTTCACACTGCTTTAGGTAAATATGAAAACACAGCGAAAACGATGAAGCGTTCACACTGCTCCGGATAAAAAAGAAACGCTATCAAAACGAGACCAACGTTAACAGCCCTGAAAATTAATGAAACTTTTTCAAGATTTCTCCAAGCAGTAGACTAGCCTCGAGTGACTCAGCAATGTTGAGAACTTATCGAAATCGGCACATGCTAAGAATTTTGTTAGGTTGTTGTAGTTGCTAGCGTTTTTATCCGTTTTTGCGTTTTCGGTGTTCACTTTTTCCAAAGTCTCCGTTTTCAGTGTGAACGCAAGGTGGTAACGGATACTTTTTTATGCGTTTTCATATGAATACGGAGCAGTGTGAACGGATAAAAGTAAAAAAGGCCTTAGTCAAAAAGCCCAGTAGGATTAGGGCTAAGTATGTCTGCTAACGTAGGCTGTTTGTTGGAAGTTACAGGACAGGTAGTTGGTAGAGAACAAATGGAGCTTAAGTTGATGCCGGTATTCAGTACCGAAGAATGTTGTTTTATGACAAGAGGAATGCTATTCCAAGATTTTGCACCTGTATATATTATAGTTTTCAAATCATACTGCAAAGTTTTTTTGCTTGTCAGAAAAATGTCATCTTGACGTGCTTGCTTGGTATCATATTGATGAACTTGTGAAAGCAAATCAAAACACTAATGAAAACAAGATGGTGGAACTTATTGGCAGATTCATAGACGAATGTCAGCATTTCATTTCAAAAAGAGCAAACAGCGTGGGAATTCGGAGAGTGACAAAAAATAGGATTGGATGGAGCAGAAAGATTTTCAAAGGCGATAGCTCTTACAACTTTGTTTTGAAGGATGAATATTGGTTTGATGTAAGCATCGTAAGTAATTCCCCAAACAACAATTCCATATAAGATAATCGTAGATCCTAAATTAAAAATATGAAAAACGGTACAATCTTCAAGAAAACCATAGTTTATGAAGGTCTATAATATGGCAGTAAGCAGATATCTGTAGCTCTTCTAGTTTACTATTTGGAATTTTGATGACGTCACATTCTCAAAACTGGCCCAAGCAAAGAATACGCTGTAATTCTGAAAATAATCAAGATATCAGAAATGCTAGATATAAGATTATAGTGAAGTACTTGAAGTTCGTTTCTAATTCTAAGTGAATTAGGAACAGGTCATTTATAAATAAGTTGAAAAGCGTCGGTCCAAGGACCGACCCTTGCGGTACTCCTATCTTGATTTCACCGAGGGAACTGTACAAAGAGCCAAGTTTTACTCTTTGTCTACGCCCTGTTAAATAGCTGTACATAAGTTTAAGGCTATTCTCGCCGGATGTAAATCTCTGAAATTGAAAAGGAGCTACTCCCTTGGGATATTTCTAACTAATCTATATTCCCAAAGGGAATTTATAGCATATAAAAACAATAAGCGCGACCTAGCCATTCTTCTTCAGCAACTCGCTCGATACTTAGCAAGAGCTGCGCTCAAAAATACCGTCGCTGCCAAGCTGGTTCATTTGGAAAATCTGGAAAATCTAGGCCATAGCCCAAATGAGAGAAGCTCATCAAGTTCGAGAAGCACGGTCATACACAATGGCTTGGCAAATGGCGATAGCGCAGGACGAAGCAATTCCTCAACAGAACATGGCCCAGTGAACCTGCCCCAGCAAAACGTTACACAGCCAGTTGTCGAAGCAACAACAGTGCAGCCCATGAGTAATTTTATCCTTTCTAAAAAATTTAACTTCAAGTGTTAGTTGGCCTCGTATTATTGAAGCATGTTATGTTATCATTTTCCGGCTAAGGCTAACTTTTTGTGACAAATACGTTTATTCTACGCATATGGTGGCCTAATAAAACTTGCACGTGGCTTTCACGTTTTGATATGCTACGAACCCTTCAGAAATTTTTATATCTAGTGGCATTGCAGGAGACCTGTTACTTTTGGAATATCGTAATAAATGTGGCGCTGCAAAAGACCTGTTAAATTTCAATATTTTGTGGCTTTGCAGAAGACCTACCCTATTAAATTTTGAAATATCATAACAAATGTGGCACTGCAAAAGACCTAT
>REGM01000330.1:0-22351 GCA_004194415.1 Aurelia aurita
TTTCAAGCCATTCCATTCAAAGAAATAGGTCACAGAATTTTATACCGACCTTTTTAAAGATTTGAAACCTATGCTGCCTTCTTCTTGCAAATATTTTATCCCATTTCTAATTTAAGTTTCCTTTATCTCTCCTTTGCCAATGTTTCCTTTCTTTTCTATCTTAAATTTCTCCTTGTTTCTACGGGGAATTTTTCAAAGGACGCAAAGGATCACGGGAAGACATCCAGATATTATCTTTAGCAAGATCGTCTACCAATAGCTTAAAGTGCTTCAATAGATATCATAATGAGCATTTCACCTTTACCAATTCCTTAAAAATAGGACTTCCAGGTTAACCTGCAGAACTTTTGACACCTTTACAAGAAAATAAAGAATGAAATGGCTTACCCGTTCCAAAATAACAGTTTTGCTGTCTTGATTACTTCCGAAAATTCTGTGACTGATTCTGAACCACAGTCGAGACCCTACAGAAGAAGAGTGGTCTTTCAGAGCCTATCCGAAGGAGCCGATTTTCCCATATCGAAAAACATTTGCATGAATGAAGAAATACAATTTGATTCAAATTTGAATGTGCTTTTTTGTGACATGAAATATTGGATGCTTCTAAGTGTAAAGAAGATAATAGATCTCAAAGGAGCAAGAATACTACAAAGATATCTTTACCATGCAATCACAAGGAACACCACTTTCAATAGTAGCTGTGTCTATATTAGCATCTTCAGCAAAGCTGTCACCAGTAACGAAGTCGACAGGTAAGTGAATTGTGATTCCTTTCTGCTTTGCCTTTTCCATGATGTCTCTGACGATTTTCGAGCCTTCCACGTCAAATAACGACCTGCCAATCTAAAGAGATCAATATAAAATAAGATTACATACAACAATAGACAATAACGCTAAAGATGGCGGCTCCAAAGACTCTGTTATTTTTGCTGCAAAGCATACTGGGAAAAAGCTCCTTGACGACCACCTAACGACATAAATATTTTGCATTCCAAAGCAGAACAAGTAAAGTTTTGATTCGAATTGAAGATTCGCGTTAGAATTAAAAAATTATCCTATTTGTTTACATTGATTACTTGTTCCGAACTTTACCACAGCTAGCTAGTCGAAACGGTAGACCAAAATTTTTATGCGTTAGGTGGTCGTCAAGGAGCTTTTTACCAGCATGCTTTGCGCGGCCGCCATCTTTAACGTTATTGTCTATTCGGTGGAAAGTGCAGCGAAGAATGAGGCTACGTTCACACGAATGCCAGTACGATTTGAAAACGGCAAAAAATGTAGCGGTTCCAAGATTTTATCTTGTGTTCACACGATACCGGCACAGTTTGAAAACGATAGCAAATCCAACTGTACCAATCTCTTTGCAATCCCTGTGACAAGGAGGCTGGATTCTAATGACAAAGAAATTTGTCTAGGCTTAAAGAATCAATCAGCCTCATTTCGAAGGAGTTGAAAAATGTTCTGTTTTCATTATTTTCGTGTTTTCACACGATACCGTTTTCAAATTGTGCCGGCAAAAATGTGCCGTTTTCGTGTGAACGGGAGGCCTATCCATAACAACTTTATGCCGTTTTCAAATTGTGCCGGTATCGTGTGAACGCAGTCTGAGGCAAGCGAAGGCAATCTTTTTGTAGTTTTCCATTTTATTGACACTCCAAATTATTCATTTTATTGACCTACAACAACAGATAACAAAATTTACATACATACAACAGATAACAAAATTTGGGAATCAGTTTTTTCACTCCCCAAAGATCTCTCGGGTGTTCCAAAATACTCGAGCTGCAAATTTCTACAGATGTTTTGGAGAGACAGAGCGGAAATTGAGCGCAGCATTTGCAACCTTGATAGTTTCTTTCTAAAGCCTTTATCGTATCAAAATATTAAACACTTCCTTATATCATCGGGCGTGATGACTTCAAGTTAAGCAGTTTCTGCTCTGTCTCTTGACGACTGAACAGTAATAGTTGGAACTTTGGGCCGTGATCCAAAATCAGATTAGACTTGCTCCAGTCGATCAGTTGTCATCCAGAGTACATCTTCCTAAGTAGTTTCGGCACATCAATTTTGTTGGACACTTTGCTTTGGGGACAAACTTTATTTACCATAGGTTATACCTGGTCCATTTGACATCTATCTAGAGTTCATATCAGAGCATGAAATTCATGAGCGTAGGGGATGCCCAACGTTTAGGGGGGCTTGTCGTGGATTTTACCCGAATATGATGGCTTCAGTGAGTTAAAACCGTTAAAACTGCCCGAATGCAGCCTGAAATGCGATAATGTTTCCCTGATTAGAGGGCCTGCAGCCCCCTGCCTCCTACGCCTATGATGAAATTATTGCTGTGGGTAATCATCCTAATACGGGGGCAACAATAGATCAGCTTTTATAGTAACTTTCATTAGTGTATGTTAGTTGCAAACTCTTTCGCGAAATTTGAAATTTGATTTGAAAATTGAAAATATCATAAGAAGTGTTTCTTTACCTCCATGTTATGCAAAACCTTAAGAAACGTAAATGCCATGCCTCCTCCAATAATCATTTCATCAACTTTATCCAGAAGATTATCAATCAATTTGATCTTGTCTGCAACCTTCGCTCTGGAATAAATATTCGAAGTCAGACAGTTTTGGAACACCATGCATACCGTAATTAACTGAAGCATTAAGTAAGAAAGCGATGATTCATTAAAAATACGCTTAAAATGAGTTTAAAATTTTTTTGCCAAAATTTTAAAAGGATTTTTACTCAGAACTGTTCAGAGAAATCTTCAGTCAAATTTGAAACCATTTCTCTAGGCCAGGTCTTAAATCTTGATGTTTCAGACGGTATCATATTTCTAGAAAGCGAAATGCTCTTCGATGTTACGTTGGCGAGCAGAGAGTTTGATCAAAGCGTTTTACGAGAATACAAGCTGACCAGCTGCTTACATGAATACTAGCGTAAATACTTGAAAGAATTTATCTTCCTGGAAGTATTTGTAGAAACCAACTACAGAAACTTCTCAAGCTGATCAAATATGAGAACGGCCACTTACTGAGAAGATCTGCGTGTTGACTTACCCTCCAAGAATGGCAAGAAATGGTCTTTCTGGCCGATTTAGTATTTTTGAAAAATATTCTAGCTCTTTTTGCATAAGAAGACCAAATGCCCTTTTTTCCAATGTAATGCCAACCATTGAGCTGAAAGAAGAGGCTTTATTTTAGCGTCTGACAGAAGCGAAGAACGGAAAATTGATGCAAAATTGAACTATAAAATCAAGGACAAGATACAAGCCCCTTATCTTTGCTGCAGAGGTTTAGCGACCGAATACTTAATAATCATTAGTTAGAAGAATGAAGTATGTGTTTCGGAAATATGTGCAAACTATGTAGAGTTTCGGACGGAAATCGATAGAATTCAACAGAACAAAGGTTTTTCATAATTTTCAACTGAAAACCACACAAGTTTTCAAGTGTCGATTTGACGTATTTGTAAAATGAAACAAGCGATTCTAGCATATCGNTGCAGCTGATCGCTACAGGTTAGTTGATAAATAAACTCTTTGTGAGTAGGATTTTGCTTCTGGCTCTATAATAAATTGCAGCATTGGTTATTTTCTGATCCCGGATCCGGCTCTCTTTCAGCAATATAAGTTAGTAGACATATTCCAAGAATTTTAAATATCGCTAAAATGTGTCGGTAACTCCTCTTTTCATTTTGCAATTCTTGTTATCTCTGTTCTGTGCTCGATATCATGAATTAAATACGAAATTTTCATGCACCATTTCTCTCTCTGCAACTGCTGTTCAGCTTTTTGCATGACAAAGAGAATCCCTATGCAGCGAATCAGACATTTTCAGAGCTCTGTGAAGAGGACTATAAACTATCTTAGCTATGTAAAATCTGCAATTCAAATTTGATTCGAAATGTTCGAATGATCATCGTGATAACTTTATTGCCGACATTTGAAGATTTACCTTCTGCCACATTATTTATAAATACGCATGCAAGGCTCTAATGAAGGATTAACACTGAAGCTCGAAGCGAAGAACAAACATTGATCGCTGTATGGGGTGGGATTGTTATAGGCCAGAAATCTGATAGACCTCAGGTTTCTCTGAAAATTCTATTGCGCCTGAGTGGTGCAGTATATGAACCCATATGAAGGTTGCTGTTTGGCCTGTTTGGGCCAATCAGGACCACATTCTTCCAACTGCGGTTAGCTTGCTCATGTTATCATTCAAATAATTGCCAATTTCTACTGTACAACTTTTAGAAAAAATGTCGTTAGATTCAGACTTTTTGCAGAATAACCCAAAATTGATTTCTTCCTAATTAGGGCAATCATGACGCCTATGAAGCCTCGGATATCAACAATTTCGAAGATTCTTGGCATACTGTTCATATGGGCACTGGCTGTTGGCGTCACACTACCATATACTTTGTCACTTGAGCTGATATCCGGAGAATACTGCAGATTTGCAGGCAAGTTCATGACAGCTAAAGAGGGAAATATTTACGTAGTAATGTGGATCTTTAGCGGATCGCTTCTACCACTTCTTATTATCAGCGTATTGTACGGGTTTTGCATCAAAACGCTTAAAGAATGCAAGTTGAAAGAAGTGAATGAAAGCATGAAGAAGAGAAATGCTCAAAACAGGAAAGTTGTTAAAATGTTTATTATCATTGTCTGCATTTTCTTTCTCTGCACGATGCCATATTCGGTCTTTTATGTTGCATCAAGTTTCATGTTGACATACCGACGAGATGCTGTAGATCGTTTCGCGATCTGGATATTAAACTATTCGCTGTTTGTGTTGACAAACATGAATAGCTGCATAAATCCTTTTATTTATGCCAAAATGCATCAAGAAATGAACGCACTTGTACGAAAAGCTTGGAAGAAGTTTTGTTGTCGAGTCTCTTATCGGAGAGGTCATGCAAATGGTGGTCGTAAGACAACTGACGTTGTTCCACAGAATAGCAAAGTCCCACCGGACGGGAAACTTGTTATATCAAAAAGATCGCTAGACAAAACATTTGAGAATGCAGCTTATGATAACAATGACTAATTTTGACATAAAGTTATCGCTGGCTGTCGATCATTTTACAAACTTCAAATGGATGTTACCTTAAAGACATTCGCACCTATGTTACAAAAAAGGGTCTCCTTTTGAGTTGGCTTGGATTAGCTAGTGTAGTACTATTTTCAATTTTTACTGTACGTAGCTATGTAGCGTCAGCGTTAAATAAATTGATTATTATTAGTATTATTATTATTATTATTATTATTATTATTATTATTATTATTATTACTATTATTATTATTATTATTATTATTGAGTAATATAGAGGAAGTTACTTGGTAGAAATTTATTTGGTAGAAATTCCACTTAAACAAGATTACCGAGTGTCTCAAACAGTACTCCTGTTTTGAAATGTCACCAAAATTTGATTACAAGGCCGATATTTAAATTTCTTTTTCCGGCAAATGGATCAAGGACCAAATCGTTATCTCAGGTGTAGCTGATCTTGTAATTGGTTTAGAAATTTGCATGTTTAGCTCTTTTTTTAATAATGATAATAATTTCTTTATTTAAATTTGGCTTCTGGTCTAGCTGGTATGGGGTAAAAGTTCTTTTACTAGCGATACTTTTCCACGAAAATAGCTATATTACAAAATCGCAAATAAATAAGGAAAGAAATCACCAATTTTACAAACTAAATTTCTATAACTAATTCAATCTTTCTTTTGCAATATGAAACTTCAACACTCCCGATTTGACTTGTTTTTCAACAGAATATGGCATTATTTTGATTTATCGAAACTTTGACCGGACATCTAATGTTAGACAGAATCAAGTATAGTATTTTTTAGTATTTAATCGTTTGTAGTATTTATGTGTAGTTGTATGTAGTTTAACGTTTTCCATGTAATGGCCCGGGGGTTGTCATATTTTTTGCTCCCCTTTTGGTATCGTACTTGTAGTATCGTAAAGTAGTTTGTAAGTAGTGTAATCAGTAATATGTTTTGTAAAATTTTTAATGGAATATATATAAAAAAAAAAAAAAAGAATATGGCTTGCAAAACGCCCCACGTTTTTCCTGACTCACCCGGTATATCATGAATTATGCACAGATTTAAATGGAATACCAATCATTCCAGCAGAAAATATAATTTTGATGAAGGACTTTATTCCACCAAAATTGGTCATACCTTTCTAGAGTTACGGGTCATTTTTGCTTTGGAAAAATTTGTTAACCTTTTAAAAAACAGCCAAAATCACGATCAAATTTCCGAAATAGTTTTGCCTTATAGCAAAGACTTTATGTTTTTTGTTATATTGAAGTAAGAATTTACAATACAAGATACTATTAACTATACTTACAAACTTCTTTAGGATACTACAAGGACGATACCATAGAGAGCAAAAGGCTATGGCTACTCCATGGCCATTATAAAGAAAACTAATAGTTTGTTTCAAATTAGATTTCACATGAAAAAGTCTGCGAATGAAAACAATTTAAAGATTTAAGTGATGTTGCATGAGCAATTTTGCGTTATCAAAGACTTTGCTTATAGCATAGCGATGACTTGAACACGTTTTAGCATGTATTGTCCTCTTGGGAGAATGATAAGGTCATCTCCACTCGTGTAAATAATTTATTCAAGGGGATAACACAGGTTTGCTTTGAGGCAGGAAAACCGACGAAATTTGATCATCATTTTTAGCCGTTTTGAGATTTTTTTGAAGAAGCCTTCTCAAAAAAGTCTCCTATAACTTCGAAAAGGAGAGACCGATTTAAGTCAGGTAAACTTTCAAATCTAATTAAACAGATCGGCTATGAAAATGACATTTCACAATAGCATTTCTTCAATATTCAGCGAACGCTATTTGTTCAAATGTCATGCGTTTATTCTGACACACCCGACCTGTTATAGTTGAAATCTCGACTCGTTTCATATTCTGTTTTACAAACTGCCGCTTGTTTGCAGTAAAAATAATTAAACATGAAAAAAGATACAATAACCTAATTTCTTGGATATAAGTAAACAAATATTGATTTAAGGAAAACAAATTGAAGGAACTATGCAGGGGCGTAACTAGAACCATATTCTTGGAGGGGTGAAAATGGTTTTTGCCCTGCAAAACTGAGTGGTGCCCTGCAGACCTCAAAGCACACGTTTGTCTATAGGTTGGTAGTAAATGCTTTTTCGATGTCCATTTTTCGTTTAATGATAATTTTCTAGGCAAAAAAAAAAAAAAATTTGAAACTTAACTGCCTATGAAATACAGAGACCGCGGAGCATATTTTGGATTGAGGGGGCCAGAAAACAGTGGGAAGCTCTGAGGGGGTCTGGGGGCCAAGCCCCCAGAAAAATTTCTCGACCACGCCCTCTACTTTGGCTATAAATGCAACCAACGCCCTTTTCATAGCTAGAAACGCCTTAGAAAAGATCTTCATTAGTAGCATATTCAACAACTAAATCACCATAAAATCATAAAATCATCGATGAATAAAGTGTACAGTATTGCAATATTTCATCTGATGGCGAAAGGTTCATGCACCACTTACCACGGAGCGTCTTTTGGATTACGGGCAAGGGCCTGAAAGGAATGCCCCGCTTTAATCTTTTATGTTATAAAGTTAAGAAGTTCGTAATCTCGCGGAATTATCACATTTAATGTAGATAAGACAGTCATACTCGCGTAAGTCGGGTTCGCATAATTCGGATATTTGCATAAGTCGGAAAAAAATGAAGAGACTTTAAAGTCCCATCCGCATTTGTCTTTTCAAATTAGTTCGCATAAATCGGAGTTCGTGCAAGTCGGATTGTTTTTCTTGGTCAGAAGCGATCGGATTTATGCGAGTTTGGCTGTATGGAAACATAAAATTTCAAAATTTCTTAACGAAATCCACAAGTTGCATTTGAAAGAGTGGTCGACTCCCTTCATATTTGTCTTATTATAAATTTTTTTCTCGTTGCCCTGCGAGATCTTCAATTGCCCTGCGAAATCCACTATATTTGAGATTGGGGGGGTGTCACACCCCTCCACACCCCCCCCCACGATTTTCGCCCCTGGAACTATGCACATTTTCACGGTATTAAATTTTCGGGAAAGTGTGGTATTGCGTCAAACAAATGCTTTTTTCCATTTACATCTAAAGTCAACATTTGCATTTAGAAAGATGTAAATAAGAAAGTGGAGATGAAATCATTCTACTTTGCAATTCTACTCTGCTGAAGGATATTTGGAAAGATTTATGATACATATGATTTTAAATCGATCAAGCATGTCTCAGAACGAAACATTTGGCAACACAACGTGTAGCAGGAATGGAACTCTTTTCTCAAATGGCACAACAATAAATCACTTCTGCAATCCAAACGAGAAAAGATCAAGAGAGCAATCACTTTTGAAGTTGTCATTGGAAGCAAGGATCACATTGATATGCATTTATTCTTTCATATTTCTTCTTGGGGTGTCAGGAAATTTGCTCGTCTGCTACATTATAGGTACGATTCCGGCTAGAGTGCAGTTTAGTGGGCGGCATTCGAATCATCGGTTGTTATATATGTCATACGGAAAAGGTTGGCTTTGTTTCAGAGTAGGGTAGGTTAGGGTAATTTAGGGCTAGTTTGGGTAAGATAAGGTTAGGGGCTTGTTTAGTCCAATATCTGCCACAGAAACATGACACTTAGCACCGCCCGCTAAACTGCACTCGTTCAAAGATGCCGCCAAAGTGTTTCCCACTTGGCGGATTCAATGCTTCTGAAAAACAATGTTTCTGAAAAACGATGTTTCTTAAAATATATGTTCCTGGTACGATGTGCAATTAAAAAAATAAATTCGTATCTGATAATGCACATGATTTGACATATCATTTGATTACTCCTACTGTCTGGTAGCATAGAACGTTCAAGTTCGATCAATTCATTTTACTGTTTCTGATTTCACTTGTTGTTTCATTTCAAACTATTTACAGTGTCTAGTTGCACATCCGATTTCACTGTCTTAAGCAATAAGAAAACAGGAATTGTCAGGTTCCACATACGATTGTGTAGCCGTTTGATCAAGGCATCTGATTACGGCCATTTTTACGTCCATTAATAATTGCAGGGAAAAAGAAGAAGTGTTCAGGAGGCGATGTTTTCATGATGTCTCTTGCCACTGCAGATCTACTCGCATCCATTTTTGTGCCAATTATGTTCATAACAGATTTAACAACAAATGATTTGAAGTGGCATTTTGGTGCAGTTATGTGCAAAATATTGCCTTCTGTCTCTCCTCTGACTTTGGCTGTTTCATCATGGTCACTTGTCCTTATTGCAGCTGATCGCTACAGGTTAGTTGATAAATAAGCTCTTTGTGAGTAGGATTTTGTTTCTGGCTCTATAATAAATTGCAGCATTGGTTATTTTCTGATCCCGGATCCGGCTCTCTTTCAGCAATATAAGTTAGTAGACATATTCCAAGCATTTTAAATATCGCTAAAATGTGTCGGTAACTCCTCTTTTCATTTTGCAATTCTTGTTATCTCTGTTCTGTGCTCGATATCATGAATTAAATACGAAATTTTCATGCACCATTTCTCTCTCTGCAACTGCTGTTCTGCTTTAGCATGGCAAAGAGAATCCCTATGCAGCGAATCAGACATTTTCAGAGCTCTGTGAAGAGGACTATAAACTATCTTAGCTATGTAAAATCTGCAATTCAAATTTGATTCGAAATGTTCGAATGATCATCGTGATAACTTCATTGCTGACATTTGAAGATTTACCTTCTGCCACATTATTTATAAATACGCATGCAAGGCTCTAATGAAGGATTAACGCTGAAACTCGAAGCGAAGAAACAAACATTGACCTCTGGATGGGGTTGGGTTGCGATAGGCCAGAAATCTGATAGACCTCAGGTTCCTTTGAAAATTCTATTGCTCCTGAGTGATTCAGCAGTATATGAAGGTTGCTGTTTGTCCTGTTTGGTCCAATCAGGACCACATTCTTCCAACTGCGGTTAGCTTGCTCATGTTATCATTCAAATATGCCGATTTCTACTGTACAAATTTTTTTAAAAAGGTCGCTAGATTCAGACTTTCTGCAGAATAACCTAAAATTGATTTCTTCCTAATTAGGGCAATCATGACGCCTATGAAGCCTCGGATATCAACAATTTCGAAGATTCTTTGCATACTGTTCATATGGGCACTGGCTGTTGGCGTCACACTACCATATACTTTGTCACTTGAGCTCATATTCAGAGAATACTGCGTAGATGCAGGCAAGTTTATGACAGCGAAAGAGAGAAATATTTACGTAGTAATGTGGATCTTTAGCGGATCGCTTCTACCACTTCTTATTATCAGCGTATTGTACGGGTTTTGCATCAAAACGCTTAAAGAATGCAAGTTGAAAGAAGTGAATGAAAGCATGAAGAAGAGAAATGCTCAAAACAGGAAAGTTGTTAAAATGTTTATTATCATTGTCTGCATTTTCTTTTTCTGCACGATGCCATATTCGGTCTTTTATGTTGCATTAAATTTCATGTTGACATACCGACAAGATGCTGTAGATCGCTCCCTGATCTGGATATTAAACTATTCGCTGTTTGTGTTGACAAGCGTAAATAGCTGCATAAATCCTTTTATTTATGCCAAAATGCATCAAGAAATGAACGCATCTGTACGAAAAGCTTGGAAGAAGTTTTGTTGTCGAGTCTCTTATCGGAGAGGTCATGCAAATGGTGGTCGCAAGACAACTGACGTTGTTTCACAGAATAGCAACGTCCTACCGAACAAAACATTTGAGAATGCAGCTTATGATAACAATGACTAATTTTGACATAAAGTTATCGCTGGCTGTCAATCATTTTTACGAACTTCAAATTGATGTTACCTTAAAGACATTCACACCTATGTTACAAAAAGGGCTTCTTTTTGAGTAATATGGAGGAACTTACTTGGTAGAAATTTATTTGATAGAAATTCCGCTTAAACAAGATTACCGAGTGTCCCAAAGAGTACTCCTGTGTGAGACGTCACCAAAACTTGATTACAAGGCCGATATTTAAATTTCCTTTTTCGGCAAGTAGATCAAGGACCAAATTGTTTTCCCAGGTATAGCTAATCTTGTAATTGGTTTAGAAATTTGCAAGTTTAGCTCTTTTCTAATAATAATTATAATTTCTTTATTTAAGGTTGGCTTCTAGTCTAGTTTGTATGCTAATTAACACCAACCGAGGTTTGAGTCATACTTCCAAGGCATTGATGATTACCAGAACAATTTCTTTGTGTTTGTTAAGCTTTTTGGTTATAAATGACAGAAAGAAACGTGCACTGTCATTGGAGACTTCAGGGTTGATAAAAATCGGACAATTTTGGCTCTTACGCAAGATTGACTATGTTGCTTAAAACGTATTGCTCAAAATAAGCATTTTCAAAATGTGATTTTTAAACTTTAAGTTTTTAAATTTTTAAAACAAACAGTTTAATTTTATCATCTTTTAAATATTTTTGGGTCATTGAAAAAACAAATAAAAAAGGAAATTTATCATTGGCTTGATAATCGGGGTTAAGTGATGTTTTAAACAGGTGTACTTTATCGGGATACCCATTACGATAGATACCTATGTGATCGATGAGCGACTCCAAAAGCATCATTTACGTAAACATCTCCATGTTGTGATAATGATTTTCGAAATTTTCTGATAGCTTCTTCGCTTGCCTCGACCTGAGATTCAAAATAGTGAAAAGATTGGGAGAAAAAGAATGAATAAACTTAGGGATGCAGAGACACAGCATTCACCAAATAAGAGACATATATTTAAAAGTCTTGAAGAGTTGACGAAACTAAAAAGTGGGATTCTAATCCCTCTAATCCCCCGAGTATAGGTTGTCCCAAAAAGTTCTTTGCCTATTTGACCCAGGGGGGGGGGTGCTCATATATATTTACGATAGGGATGCTCAGGTTACTTTTTTGGGTCTAAAATTTGGGCAAAAGTTATTTTTTTGGGTCAGTCAATTGTACAGTTATTTTGTTGGGTTCATGAAATTCTGGATTATTTTTTTGGGTCTCAAATATGAGAACAGTTAAAAAATTATAGAAAAGCGTGATTTACAAACGATTTGTTACTTTTTTGGGTGTGTAGGATGAGAAAAATTATTTTTTTGGGTCAATTTTTATGCTAGGAATTATTTTTTTGGGTTGATGGTTTGTACCCCAGCCTGAGCACCCCTATCCTAAGTATGTATGAGTACCCCCTGGGCTATTTGACAGCCTAAAGAAAAAGAACCATACTCGCCATGTTTGTATTTTTTTGCTCGTTGTTGAATCACAAGCTTATGTTAAGTCAGCCTGTAAAGATTAAGAAATATATGTAAAAATAGACCGAGTAGTTTATTCTCTGAGGACTGTCAATTAGGCAAGAAGCTTTTCTGTACACCCGGCAATATTCCCAACAATAGACGATAACGCTAAAGATGGCAGAAGGAACTTTCACCAAGATGCATCGCGTTCCAATTACGAATCTTTAATAATCCTATAGGAATTCAATTAAAGAGCGCGATGCATCTTGGTAAAAAGTTCCTTGCCACCATCATGACCAGCATGACCTTTAGCTTCGCCACTGCCTGTAAATAGACTGACCATATGTCGCTTGCATTAGAAGATTCGTTAATCAGGAAATGAAGGAGCTCTTGACAGTCACAAGAAAGATTAAAGCCTGGACGGGTGAAAATTGTAATTGTCAAATTTGATCTTTTGTACCGGATGTTTTAAAAATTATCAAAATTTAGTTTGCAATTCATTGTCCGAATTTTTTTCCTCAGTTATATCAAAGACCAAATCTTATTAACAATTATGTCCTGCCAACGAGGGGCTTGAAAATAAAGTTTTGAAAACCGTTTTTTAGTTAATGAGAAATAATTATAATCGTCTCACATTAACTATCGATTCATACCAGATTACTTTCTGGCAGAATCAACCATATGAAACTCATAAAAAAGATTTGAGTAGAAAAACAATACCTTGCTAAAAACGGTATGCAGTATACAGAGTCCAAAACAATTCTTAACTTTCCTCCGGACAAAAACATCTTCCTCATTTTTGAATAGAAAACGGGTGTGTTTTGGGCGTGGCATAAGTTATTCCTTTGTTTCAAGTAACGTTCTTCTCGGTCAGTGACCGTGTGACCGTAGTAATATTTTCCTGACTCTGTGGCAGTATACTTCAAAACTAGGTAACTTACAGATTTGACTCAACGGGTATTGAAATTTATTTTGTAAATATATATTTTTAGATTAAATTTTTGTTAGAAGTGTGTAACACCATTTAAAGAACGATGATCATATGATGTGGTGTCGGGTATACCGGTGGTATCTTTTCAAGTCTTTCAAATTATGAGCCTTTGGCTGGACGCAAAAAAACAATATTTACACAAATTAAATCGAAAAATCACTTGTTTGTCGTCTTATTTTATTTCGAAAAAAACCAATGGCTTCTAAATATTTACAAAATAAAGAAGGCTAATCAATTTTGAACAATAATACATTACAAATAAAAGCAGAGAGTTGAAGTAATGAGAGTTCATTTTTGATTGAAATGAATTAACAACAAGCTGGAAAAGCTTGAATTGAACTCAGTCTCACATACCATATTTCCGTTGACATCTAAGCCCTTTCCTTCTTCTTCGATGTGAAATTTGAGATTTTCCAGTAAGATTATGCTACCTTTGTAAAAGAGATCTTCTGTAAGCCAGGGTTGGCGCCAGGGGAGGGCTAGGGGGGGCTACAGCCCCCCGTCGGAAGCATCTAGCCCCCCGTCGGAGGAAATTTTGAGTTATTGTCGGAGGAAATTTGGCAAAATGAAGTATGAAAACAGCATTTTTTGCCATTTTAGCCCCCCTGTCGGAAGTTCCAGCCCCTCCGTCGGAAGATTCATGGCGCCACCCCTGCTGTAAGCTATGACATGAGCATTAACCCTATTTGGACCGGGTTGAAATTTGAACATTTTCGACGGGGGGGGGGCGTTTTTCGCCCCCCCTCTTTTTTTCCAAAACTAAAAGAGATATAACAATGAAACTTATCCCAATTGTTCCTTGGACAATAGGCTTTACAAATATAACAATAGAGTTTAATTAATCACGTGGTTCGTCGCTAGGCAACCAAAAACAATAGGAAAATGACCAAAATTGAGCTACTGGCTCAAAAAGCAAAATTCGCCCAGATCAACATAAGATAACAGGCAGAATTGTAGCCAGTAGTAGCAAGTAAGAGGAGAGGAAGATATTTACACCGAAATTTTTCAACTTAGATTGCAACTCTTGCTAATTAAGAGCAATTAGCAAGTGAATAGATTAATTGAGATTTCTATTGTCGTATATTTTCTATTTTTAGGCTTCTAAATAGTGAAATTAGTTAGTACAAAGTACCCTAACACTGTTTTTTGCATGATTTGAAATATATCACACTAATTTATTCAAACTATGACGTCATAAAGATAAATGACGTCAAGAACATTAAAAGTTGCTGATGTCAGCAAATATAAACAAACTATATATCAAATGAAAGTACTCTTCGAGACGAATCGAATGGTGTATATAACTGTATGATTTGCGTTAATTGCGAGAAATTAGCGAGCTTTTTAAAATTTTCTTTGTGACCTGTCTCCAAATAAGGGCATCTGTTGGTCACGTGGTGCTACAATGGACAATGAAATTTCTAAAATTTGGTAGCCAATTAAATTTTAGGAAAAGTCAAGAAGTTGCAGCTTCATACCTACAATAGCGGCGGAGATATTTGAAAAAGTTTGGTAGGGGGGGCGAAAAACGCCCCCCCCGGTCCAAATAGGGTTAAAGAGTATAGAGAACATCTACCGGCCTCTACCGTACTCCCCCTATAAACCTACAGCAGTGTTTTTTCTTAATTCTTACTTTTGGGAGGTTCATTGACACGCATTCAACCTGAACAATCCTGTAGATATCTCAAGATCTCACAAATCAGCGAGTTCTTTGCAATCCAAAGTCGTTGCTACCCTGCGGAGCAAACCCCTGGTTCTAAGGGTAAGACGTTGCATGGTTTGTTCGACGTAATCTATCCCTTGGTAATGAGATGAGCGGCGATTATTCAATGAGGAAATATGGCAGGTAGATTCACAATTGATCGTTGACAATGTTATTGTGCTTCTTGTGTAGGCTGCCAGTTCAACTTAGGGGCCACGGTGCAGTTTTTCACTTGCGCATGTAAAACAACATGCTGTATTGCAGGCGCCAGCGAAATTGAGCATTGGAGCAGATTTTCATGCAATGCAGCAGATCTTCCAGGAAAAGTTGCTGCTACAAAATTGATTTTTTTCAATTTTGTTGCGCAATATTTTTCGTTTTGCAGGTGCACCTTGACAAGAAAATTCCTAGGAAAAACTAACAAAAAGCTTATTCCTTAGCTTTATCCTTTATTCCTTCTAAAATGACCATGGAGATTTCAAATAAAAGATGGGACCATTCGAATTTTGAACGGAAGTAGGATTTTTAATGATGTCGGCAAAGAGTAGTTTTGGAAATTAAAATGACAATATTTCATCACTTGTTTGTCCCATTGATTTGAAAACACAGTAGTGGAATTGCTCTTTATTAGACCTTTCCAATGATGTGTAAGTTTTTGTATTTTTATGACATTTAAGAAAGTATTTATGACGTCGTTGGTCCCTATGACGTCATCAATGACATTTTCTAGAATGACTTAAATTCAAATTTGTTTGTTGTTTCTTGTTAATCGACCATGCATACTCTGATTCTGCAGTTACTGAACAGTTATCATGTCCGGAAATAACATTTTGGCACATGTTATTTTCCTACTGTCTCAACATATGGGGAAATGACCTGTCAGAAAATGGAAAATTAAATATAATGTGCTGGTGACCCAAGAAGGTGAAACTTGTTGATAAATCATCAAAATTTGCTTGTATTACTGATCATGAAAATTTCTTCCTGTGCATTTGTGTCGAGGACCAAATTATTTTCAGCCACATGCAAAATTTTGAAATGGCTTTGAATTTGTGGGAATTTGTGGTTTTACAAGCTACCTGGTTTTGAAGCATACTGTGAAATTAAAATGAATGATTATCAAATTGAATTTTTGTCCTGCACCACCACCTAATGTCCTTGACAAAGCCCTAATATCATCTAGGACCCTAAGTTTCGTATAAAATTACAAGATATAGCTTTCCGGATATAGCCTGACATTATATCTATCCGCTGATTACCTTGATATTTGTAGTTTTAGTATTTTTGATAATTGAATTAAATCATTTTTATATATTCTATATGTATAATATAAGCGTTCGTTAAACCATGTCACTGAGGGCATATGGCTCGAAAGCTCTTCCAGAGTTCTTTTCATATGTCCTCTTCAGCAACATTGTTCTTAGATGCTTCGTTATGATAGATTATGTTGAAAGCTTTTTTCCGTAGTATGAGTAGCATCATTTGTAGTTTTTTGTATCGTAGTTTTAGCTGAGAATATACATGAAATTGAAATTGATAAAATACGATATTTTATAAAATACTATTGGTCAAAATAAGGTTTTTCAAGACTCAATTCCATTGTCGCTCTCCTAGAGTACTAAAATAACGATCTCCTTTCAAATTTTTTTGGTCCTTGATTCAGCCATACAAAGAAACTGTAAAGATCGGTAACATATCGAATTTTAATGATTTTTGAAAAGTTTTCCATTTCATTGGATCACTCGGTAGAATATCTTATTCTTAGCCCAAACAGTAAATCCCCGCATATAAGAACCTACAAAAATAAGAATCTACAGGCTGTTCTTCCAAAATTATACACCTCGTAATTAAGAACCTGTTTCAGTCTGATGGAAAAATATGTTCTTATGACAAGGGTAATAAAGTTAATTTTTTGTCCCAGTTGGCTGCTAAAATCTGAACCTCTCCTCTGCTATTCGTAAGCTTAGAATTAGTTATTTGGTCCTTAATAACATGGCGAAAACAAATAACAGGGCTGAAAATCTCTTGGTGATGACCCCTAAGAGGTTTACACAAGCGGCGCTTCGAATAAGAACCTTTAAGAACCTTTATACCCTGAAATGAACATTCAATCAACAGCCTGGCTCTCAAAAAAGTAGGTTCTTATACACGGGGATTTACTGTAGTTATGTGTAGGAATACAACTCTAGAAATTTTACCTGAAGGTGGATTCTTGCAGGTTTTTTCCACTTCAGCACCAACACAATCTGACATAAGGATCACTCGCCTGAAAGAGCATTATTGACCAAATTCAACCAATTTCTTTACAACTTAAACCTTTGGTTCTAGTACATGTTGGTAATGTTTTGCCCCATGGAGAGCTGGAGTTATTGATGTTTAGCTTTGCAAACCAATGAATGGATCCTGTGCTGACCTTTCTACACCTTAGAACCAAGTAAATGAAGTGAACATCCAGAAGAATTATTCCAAGACCGATAATAAAGTTTGCCTTCAAAATAAAAATATGCAAGGAAAGACTGCTTATTTGGAGTATTTCTCGCACAATTTTTGGCTCTGCACTGATATTTCAGCCCTGGCTCAGCAAATAGTTGCCTTTACATGGGCGCATGGCTTGCAAAACAATTGGGATTAACACGCTAAAAATTCTTCGACGCCATCTTTAGCGCAATCGTCAATTAAACTACATTTATTCTACATGGCCCATGGTGAATGTCATTCATTGGTGCTTAGTTAGATAGGCTGAAACTCGTGATGTTGTTGGTCAATTCAAACATGACTTGGACAAGGTCTACTTTTTAAATTTATTGCTCATAATCAACGAAAAAAGAAAAGAAAAAATGATAGCCAACTTTACCTGCCAAGCAATGATTGAAGTTCCTCCGCAACCGGCTTCAATGACAGTTCCGGTCTTCTTTGACCTTCCGGCTTTCCAATATGGCTCAACAGCACTACACATTGAGCCCCATTTTCCAAACAATATTCAATGCTAGGCAGTGCAGCCACAATCCTTCAGATGTAAGATAAATTTGAAAACCGTTAGGCCAATAGGGAACATTTTTTACTCAGTGCAGCAAATCGAGAGTGCAATGTTTGCTGAAAAAGTGTTCACAGAGTTGGTCAAACCTTCCACCATATTGCTTTTATCAATCTGAATTAGTAGAGTGTTTGATCAAACCTTCCACCATATTGCTTTTATCAATCTGAATTAGTAGAGTGTTTGATCAAACCTTCCACCATATTCCTTTTATCAATCTGAATTAGTAGAGTGTTTGATCAAACCTTCCGCCATATTGCTTTTATCAATCTGAATTAGTAGAGTGTTTTTATGTCTACAAGGTGATTCAGAAAAATGTTTAGCCGTTTGGAAGCCTGTGGCTTTCACACCATTTATTAGATTCCTATAAACTGATATTCTCTGTGCTGTGTAGCTAACATATCAACTTAGTACTAACATTTTAGTTTTTNATTCCTTTTATCAATCTGAATTAGTAGAGTGTTTGATCAAACCTTCCGCCATATTGCTTTTATCAATCTGAATTAGTAGAGTGTTTTTATGTCTACAAGGTGATTCAGAAAAATGTTTAGCCGTTTGGAAGCCTGTGGCTTTCACACCATTTATTAGATTCCTATAAACTGATATTCTCTGTGCTGTGTAGCTAACATATCAACTTAGTACTAACATTTTAGTTTTTCAAATTGGTCGCATCGTTCTCAAATTAAAAGCAATTTTACAAAAATGTTTCATCTCCTTATCCTTGCAAACAGGCCTAAAATCCAAGATCAAATTTGCTGACAATTTTGTCCCACAGCTATCATAATCAAACACTATCTTTCTACCTTGTTGCTCAAAAATTTTTGCTGGATACATACATAGTCCATGTCATATTTGAGAAAGGTTTAGTAATTTTTGCAAGCAAACTTGGAAATCTTTTGGTAATTTTGGCAACAGCAACTGGTTTATAAATTTTAGGGTTATAAACAACGCGAGGATTTCGAAAAATCTGGATATTTTGACTTGATAAAATGAGGAAGGTTAACTATGAAAAATTTGCTTCCGGAGGAAGGTTTGGTCTTTTTCTGGACTCTGGGTATTGCATAATCGAAGTTAGTATATTGCATATTGCATATTGCATATTGCATAAGAGGCTGTTGCATAATCGTATACACTTGGAATGGAACTGTCATTCAGCCTTTTTCCGTCAATTTTCTATTGTCATGAAGCTGGATTGCTAGCAAATTTGATCAGGGGTTTTAAGATTATTTTATCTAGTTCACCAAGTTCATATTTTAATTTTGATAATCTAATTCATTTTTGGGGTTCATTTTTGGGGTGGATTAATTTCAACTTGGTTTTTAGATATATGTCCCTCACTTAGACTTATGCCCTGATTCGTTGTTTTCCAAACCTTATTGAATTGAATTTACCTGCTCGCTCAAACTACGACTCATAACCTTACTGTTAAAAAACCCGGACAAACAGCCCCAATTTTTTGGGGCGGCGATAATTCTTGATGACATGGTTGGATAAAAGCCGTAAACAAGCTCGAGGTTATTCTCCAGCATTTTGTGAAGCAGTCTCAGAGCCGTGTTGAAGAAAAATATTTTGCTTTCGCGTGCATTTTCGCTTTGATGTTCAAACAAAATAGAGGAAGGTGGTATTATCAATACTATCAAGGATAAATCTATCATCAAGTTGAAATATTTTCAGAGAGTTCAGGCGTTATTGTTTGTGTCCCAGGTGATGCTTTTGCTTCGCATTCTTGCAACGCTTTCGAAATTCACAAAATTGGTTATTCTGGTTTTTGAAGAGTTTGTGCATGAGTCTTAGTTAAGCAGCAGGGAGTGGTTGCTGTTGTAGTGGTATAGCGAAGAAAAGGGCTCTTTTCGTAAGTCTATCCCTCACTAGCATCAAGAAAAGTATAACCATTAACTCACCTATGATTGTTTGTAATTCTTCCATCCTTGAGAGGCACATTGAACTCAACTCTTTATTTGTAAAAGGAATAAAGGGATCAGAATTATTTGAATTGGTTTATGCAGCAATTTCAACATAACAATGTAAAACATTGTAATAGGCCTATTGTGTTTCAAACGTTACAGTGAATATGCTCTGTTTTCGAAGATCTACCGGGTGTCCAAAAAAATACTCGCGTTTAAAAAATCACCAAAATTTGATTATCAAACCTATCATAAAATTTTTGTTTTTGAGATCTTTTGTCCGTGATCCAAATAAAGTTAAAGATGATAAAATGCTTGTTTTCATTACTTAAAGGTAAAAGCAATTATTTTGAGATTTTTCATTCCTTCAAGTCTACGATGATAGTTTGCATTTCTTTCTGAAATTTATGACCATAGTAGAAGCTTCATATACAAAAAGAAATTAAACTGGTAATCATCGATACTTTTTACAGTATGCTTCAAAACCAGGCAGCCCAAAAAGAGCTAAATTTGCTAATTCTAAAACCAATCACAAGATTAGCTATATCTGGGAAAATGATTTGGTCTTTGATCTACTTGCCAGAAAAAGAAATTTAAAGATCAACCATGTAATCAATTTTTGGTGATTTTTCAAACAGGAGTACTTTTTTTGGGACACCCAGCACTTACACAAAAATAGGTATCGCTTATTCTACAGTTGTTGACAATGTTGTCTGGAAGCTGTTTTTGAAAATCTGTTAAAAGATAATTTGATTAAATTTTGCCCACTTTTCATCTTTTTCTTGTCACTTTTCAAATGCTGTCCACTGTATGGATGCCAGCACAGTAAAGAAAGCTAAAAAAGAAGTTAGAAAGATGGAATGCAAAGAATAAAAAAGAATCCTCTAACCAAAATTCTGTTAAAACTTTTCCAAGGAGGAAAAAGTACGCACTTTTCTCGTTAAGCTGTTTCCACTTAGGTTTTGGTCTTAAAATGTCTAGACCATCTAGATGTGCTTTGCAAGTTTTGCACCAAAGCTAGTTACCAATCTTCTAGCGGGCATCAAGCGTTGCATCATCGGAACTGGAATCGAGACTATAGCCTTCCTTAGAAATAGAATGTGGCAGGTATTACCACATGAGATAAAAGATTCTAGAACCCTTCCAATTTTTAAAAAGCAAATAAGGTGCTGGAAAGGTGACAAGTGCAACTGCAGGCTTTGCAAGGTATATATACCACAGGTAGGGTTTCTAACAGGATAGACTTTCATGTGTTTATCCTCATGTAATTAGCCTTGATATATTTTAATTTTTTGTTTCTGTAATATTGTATATATTGTATTGTAGAGTAGGCTTAAATTAGCTGTAAATTTGAGCTATAATTAATTCTCGCCTATTGTATTAGCGACATATCAGTTCTAAGGTTCTAAGGCGCATACAACAATGATCGTGTAGCCAGGAGCCAGTCTAGTGAAAAATTACACATGAACGAAATTAGAGTATTTTGCTGTTGCGAAGGAGACACGAAGGAGGGATGAAATGATATTATACTTTCGTTTATGTTTAATTTTGAGGACATATGCTGTTTTTATTCCAGTCAGTCTATAGGGTCTTTCAACTACACTTGGTGTCAAATATTTCTTGAGCTGAATTTACACTCGAGGTGATTTTGTGGTCCAATGCGGCTCGCTCGTCAAAGTTGAATGAATCCAATTTCGTCGCATTGCCACGCTTCATTGTTACCTGGAATGCGTCAAGAACGACACTTCAAAGCCTTCTAAATGTGATTTCAGCTTTATACAATCTCAAAATTAAACAAGTTACGAGAAATTGGACTGAAAAGATTAATGAACTGAGCTGCAGTTAACTAAATTAAGTATCCAAACTAAACCCATTTGTTTTCACTGGGAGATTTGCATTGCAGCCAAAAGTCTGCTGCAGGACCCACAGTAGCCCAATGAACAAATGAATTTCTGGCTCCCAGCCAGGGAACTGAGTGCCATAGCAAGAAAATGGAAATATCTGCGGCGGAGAAAGCTCACTTTTGGACTCACACACAATTCAATAGGGTTTACATTAGGAAGCTCTTGGTTATCTAAGGGACAGTGCAAAATTTATTGTATTACATGGCCGGTGGACAAGAAAAATTCTTGCAAAAAAACCTGCTTGCCCCGTATAAAAATTCTTGCAAAAAACCAACTGCCCCATCACCCATTCTTTAAAAAAATCTATCTGCTCCGTATTCATGAGCATTAGATGTTATATGGTGCGACAGATGAATTTGCTAATGACCATTACAAAATCAATTCTTGTTCTTATAAGTGAGGCCCCATTAGGGTAAAAGGGATATGGGATATTTCCGGAAAAAATGAAAGGGATAGGGGATATTTCTAGAAAAAGTAGAGGGATATGGGATATATGGATGTGGACTTAAGGGATACAGGATATCA
>REGM01000330.1:24972-39865 GCA_004194415.1 Aurelia aurita
CCAGACAGCATAGCCTCCAAATCTTTAAAAAACATTGCATGGATGGTTAATGCATCTTTCGCTTGCTTTATGGCTTGAAAAGCAGGCGCGGATCCAGAGGGGGGGCCGGGGGGGGGGCATGGCCCCCCCAAAGTCTAAGAGTTCTCTTCAAAACCATTTGTCTTTTTGATGAATAAACGGATACGTTTCAAACTTCCACTTCCAAACGTGGCCATGACACAACTGGACACAATTACAAGTCTATTACTACAAGTCTATTATTACGTTTTTCATTTATATCCTAGTATCTTTGATAGCTTCATTTTGTAGTAAGATCTCTTTTCGAATCTTCTACTCTTTCTCTTACGTCGCATTCTTGCGTCGCATTCTTTTCTGCATTCTACTAATATACCTGTTCTACCAAGCGTTCTTTTTCTACTCTTCCTACTTTATCGTACTCTACTTCGTTATTACTGATGAAGGGTTATGCCCGAAACGTCTAATCATAATATTCAAGGCTTATATTTTATCTTTTATCAATATCTTCGTTTACATTTGAATAATTATAGCCGCACGTACAAACAACTGATACATTTACTACTATTACTATGATGATGGTAAAAACTTATGTCTTCTGTTGTGAAAGTTATAAAGTGTTAATCAAAGCGTTTTAACCAAGGAGAACACGGTTTAGAATACTTGTTAAACCACGGGCTTTAGGAAAATCTGGAAAATTGGAAAATCTAATTTTTAATTCAGAGTTTCCTAAAGCCCGTGGTTAAACAACTGAGTCATGAGAGCTTTGATAAATTAATGGTGACTCCAGTTTGGGAACCAGGGAACTTACTGTTAGGAATTTCATATAACTTTCAAATGCTTTTGGATCAACACTCCTCCTCCTGGTGCGGTGCGCCTGGTGCGCCTTATCGATAGATGTTATGGACGTTGGTGTTCTCTTCTTTGATTTTTGTAATAATGTTACCTCTGGGTGGGAGACTTCGACCGGTCGCGACCAACTCTGCCTAGTTTTTAAGAAAACTTAAACTCTAACGTCCTTCCTCTTGATCGTTTTCCTTCAGGATGAACACAATGTATGCTAAATGTGGCTCAGTTGGGTCGGTGACTGGACTGCACCCGCATAACAGGCCTTGAATCTGTCTCCTAGAGAATTGATTTCGCGCAAAAAGATCCTTGTTTTAGAAAGTAGAATAAAAATGGAGATGAAATTGAGCCTAGTTTTATGTTTTAGCAAAAGAACAACGAAGAAGAGAAATGGCACAAAACGGTAGCAAGTTTATGGGCCTTTGGACCCTTTGACCAATCCATTTGTCGTTAGGGCGTTATTGGTCGATAGGTCGTTCCTCGGAATACAGGAAACCAAGTTTAACGGTTAAAAGTATAACTGACAAACGTAATTGTTTCTTTCGCTTTGTTTGTTAGGGCACGAGTCGAGGTTATCAAATACAATACGCTATTTAAAAATCTATGAGATCGCATCTTGTATATCAGGTCATTCACTTTAAAATGTCCAAATTCACTTCTTGTTTATTTGGTCTATTTGGGAAAGACATGCTGAAAAGTAATCATTGATTTATTTTCATTTTCCATACCTGTTGGTACGAAAGTAGAGTAGCATCTATACTCCTGGACTTGCCCAAGTCGTCTTGTAAGAAAGAAAGAGACTTTTTCTTTCTTACAAGACGACTTGGGCAAGTCCACTATACTCCACTCCCCACTTCAATTTCCAAACGGAAATTTTGAACCCGGATTCGGACGAAATTACGCAGATGGGCAGATTAGCGTCTGCCGGGTCAACCGTAAGTGGCTACAGAGTAACAGGAAGCCGCTCTGAAAACATCGCGGCTAATTTAATCTTAATAGCCCCAACCTATGACCACAATATTTTTTAAAAAGCAATTTACGCGTCTCCTACCGCCCATAGTTGTACCGGTTGTACCTTCCGGCGTGGCGTGCAACACGGACAATTTAATTAAAGGGGCTGTTCGGTCTAAATGGGGCATGCAGATGGTGTGATGGATTTCCAAATTAGGGAGGTTTATTTGTAGGGAGAAATGCAAGGAAATGCTAATTTGGAGTAAATTTGTTTTCAAAGTATGCTTTCGAGGACGTGTGGTTTAAAAATATGAAATCAGTAAATGTTCAGAGGTGTCGAGGGATACCCTGGGTAGCAAAGGCAATAATAAAAAACAAGTGAATGAAATCATAACCGAAACATTAGGAATGGGAAAAGAAAGAACGTCTTCGCACTCGCGCGCTGCGCAAAAGCGCAAGTAGTGCGCTCACAAAGAGCCCAAGTAAAGAGGGCCAAGGCCAAGAGCCCAGCCCACAGTGGACAAGCCCACAGCAGCCCTAGCAGCCCAAGCCCAAGAAAAGTTAATTTCTTTGAAACGAGGTTGGGGCAAACCGAGGCAGCTGGCTCAATAAACTGGAAAAGATCACTTGGCTGGACTTTCTTGAAAACCTGCACCTCATCACAACTTGCCAGTGCCTGCACTTCACTTTGCGAAGATGACGCTGAAGAAAGCTGGAATAAGCGACCTTCAAATCTCTGGGAAAAGAGTCCTTATTCGGTAAGCAGACTTATGTTATGCTATCAGCTGGATGGTGGTTAGCAGCCAGGCTGGTTGACGTATTATATTAATATGGTCGATGGCCTGAAAACATCTGATCACAAAAAACATCTTTCAAATGATTTTATGGGGGTTTTTCCGCTTCAAATGTCATTTGATGGCAAGTGAAATGACAGCTCTAAAAATAGTAAAACCCTTGATCAGTTCTTGTGTGTTTTTCACAGATTAGATTGCAAAGTCTTCACAGGCCTAGGCTAGGGACCTAATAGCAAAAAGGCAAATGCTTGCATAACTGAATCTATTGGTGTCTCAGGTGTTATCAAAATATTCCAGACAAGACAAAGATTCAGAAATGGTAATGGGGGAAAAAAGAAAGAAAAACCAGATTTGTAAAGCATGTGTCATGTCCCTGTCGAATCTGAGTGCCTATTTTAGGAAGATCTCCTGGGCAGAGAAGCAACTCATCTGGTTTTTGCGCACACTTTTGGCGCAGAAAGAGGCCTGAAGGTAAAGGTGCAGTTGCAGTTTTTAGTGCCAGGCGCTGGGATCCCAGAAGTAGCAAAGTGCTAATCGATTATGCAACCCCTTGTCATGACACTAATGAGGTGCTGGTGGAGTTTGAACCCCATCGATGTTCTGGCTTCAAAGTCAGTGGGTTACAACACGGCACCACATCACCTTCAATTGGGAAGCCTGAAACAACAGGGGATTAAAAGTTTCCTTGTATTGAACAGCAGATATGAATTCCTCAATTGCACACTACTGTATGATGCAAAAACTTTTTACTTTGAGAAATATTTGGCGCAGAGCAACATCAACGATCAAGCTCATCCTGGGCAGTTGTTTCTATAATATATCACACATAATTCTTTATGTGGCAGCCACATAAAGGCATATTCATCACTGACACAGGGGTAAGGATCAATCACACTCACAAGCTTAACCACAAGGATGATTATGTAAGAAAAGCCTGGTAGTAGGTGTTGTGATAAAGCCCAGAAGGCACTTTTATCAAGCACCTCATGCACCTGGAAAATCCCAGCAGCTTGATAAAGTGAGTGCCTAGGTCGATAACCTTTTTTGATACAGTGAGTGTGTATATGTACATTTTGCTACAAAGATTCTGATAATATTTGGCCTGTTCTTGTCATTTCTTGCTGTGACATATACTAATACTAATTTCTTAATGTCCAGGGATTAACATTTTTTCCCAGGTGCTCAATCCAGCGCCTGGAATTTTTAAGGTACTCAAATTGTCAAGCACCTGTATTTTTCTTCCTCGGAGGGCCCGAAGAAACAGAAACAAAGGGTGATGGAGTAACCTTAACAACAGCAGAAACACAAAAGATTGAAAATGTCCTCTGCAGTTGACTTTGTTTACCATCAGATTTCCACTTGACTAAACATTCACTTATAAACAATTAAATTTTATTGTGTCTGGATTTAAAACTATTTAAATTTTTGAGATGTATATAATGTGCTGAAAATAGAACTGCATAGACTATATACATTAATCTTTAATTTATTGCAGAGTTGACTTCAACGTACCCCTCAAGAATGGAGCCATTACAAATAACCAAAGGTTGGTTTAGTTTTGTTAGGCAGGGTCGTATTTAAATTGACAAAAATTATGGATTTAGACTTTTACTCATTTAAAAAAAGTTGCAATATATAAATACATAAAAAGTTACATTTGAAGGAAATCTCAACTGAAATCATTAAGTTTTAAATCTTTAGTGTTCCAGAAGACAATGGAAAAAGCATCAAAGGTTCAACAGTACAGCCCTTCAACACAGTACAGACGTTGTTTTCTTGCCTAAGAATTCTTAGGAAATTTGTAAGAATTCTTGTTCAATAATTTCGAAATAAAGACAGATGTGAATTTGAAAATTTGTTTCTATACTATACTTTGTACGCAGAACAAGATTCTAGACTCAAAGATGCAAAATCTCAAACAAATAAAAAATTTCCGCTTTGGCGCTCTTACCTTGAAAAGGTGGATTTGCTCCATACATTGAAATGAAGGATTGGCCCTCTTGATTTTTAGCAAGTAGGGCAGAAATATCAAATGTGTGACATCTTCATGTTGCTGCTGGGTTGCATAGAGACATTCTTCGGACATCATTTCCTACTTATTAACAAGCCACTAATTGAGTAAAGTTTATAATTAATGTAATGTTAAAGCAGGAGATCATACTTTTCACTCCATGGAGCAAGTTGTCATTTCATAGTTTGCTTTATTACCAAGAGAGGCATTGCTTCCTATCTATAAGACTAATCATGTTTTCAAAGCAGCTTTTAGATTGTT
Source organism: Aurelia aurita (assembly GCA_004194415.1). Taxonomy (NCBI): domain Eukaryota; kingdom Metazoa; phylum Cnidaria; class Scyphozoa; order Semaeostomeae; family Ulmaridae; genus Aurelia; species Aurelia aurita. Next base: position 29,851 of record REGM01000330.1, read on the forward strand.
TTTTATGCGAAATTATGCTGCTTTCAATATATATGATATCAGCAGAAACCAACACAACAAGGCATTCAATTCAAAGGGAACTTTCCCTTGACAAATAGCCCATTTTGCCGTACACTACATCACTTTTGCATTGTTTGAATGAAGATTTTTTTATTTTTAAAGGATTGTTGCTGCATTGCCAAGCATAAGACACTGTTTGGATAATGGAGCAAAAAGTGTTGTTTTAATGAGCCATCTAGGAAGGCCAGATGGGCAAGCTAAACCAGAATTTTCTTTGAAGCCTGTTGCAGAGGAACTGAAGAAACTTCTTGAAAGGTAAACTTGGACGTCTCTTGTGTATGGCATAAACTCTTCAATTAGGCAAATTTTAGTTTAATAGAAGTAGCAGATACAGTAGTTTTGTCGATAGACCTATTGGGTAGAAACTCTGCAAAAGAGTCTGGGTCATGTGACATTTTTGTTAATTTTTATTTAAAGGTTCAAGTGATCAGGGGAGAGCTTTGTGTTCATTCCAAGATTAAACAAGTTTCTAGAAAGTGTAGAAGAGCGTTTGTCTTGAATTGATTCAACTCTTTTGCAGAATAGCTAACTGGTCTGTTGCAAAGAATGGATCAAAAATACCCTCTATCAATTTTGTATAATTGTTTACTTGTGTGATTTTTAAAATACTTGAAAGAATAATATTCATTTATTTATTGACAGGGAAGTGACATTTTTATCTGACTGTGTTGGAACTGAAGTAGAAAAGGCATGTGAGAATCCTGCACAAGGTAATAATAATAATAATAATACCTTTTTTACTGTTAGTTTTATAATAGTGCAAGCACTAATACATACTAACATGAAGCATCTTAAGAGATTGCACTATGGAATCTATTGACTGCAAGCGTTGCAGGCGCATTGATTTTCGAAATACCAATCTTTTATGAATTTTAAATTGGTTTGCATTTCTTGATGCCTTTATTTCATTTGGAAGAGAATTCCAAATCTTTAGACCCAAAAAGCTAATAGAGTTTAATATACCATACTTTGTAGTTTTAACTTTAGGAACAAATAGGATGTCTTTTTTTCGAAGATTATAGCTTGTGGGTTTTGGGAGGAAATTAATAGTCTTTCATAAAGGCTGGATTCAAGTTGTGCAAAGTCTTGTNAATAGTGCAAGCACTAATACATACTAACATGAAGCATCTTAAGAGATTGCACTATGGAATCTATTGACTGCAAGCGTTGCAGGCGCATTGATTTTCGAAATACCAATCTTTTATGAATTTTAAATTGGTTTGCATTTCTTGATGCCTTTATTTCATTTGGAAGAGAATTCCAAATCTTTAGACCCAAAAAGCTAATAGAGTTTAATATACCATACTTTGTAGTTTTAACTTTAGGAACAAATAGGATGTCTTTTTTTCGAAGATTATAGCTTGTGGGTTTTGGGAGGAAATTAATAGTCTTTCATAAAGGCTGGATTCAAGTTGTGCAAAGTCTTGTAAATTTCAAGTGCCAACAGCCTAATAGAATGAATATGGATTGTGGTAGATTCGGCCTTGGCTAGAAGGTTACTATACGATAATAGACATGTCATTTCCAAATCCTTTCTGATAAATATCATACTTGATAGAAAAAAGAGTGACATGTTCGATTTAGCTGTCAGATTGAAAACAGCACAGAATAATACTTAAATTCGAAACTACGTAAATGGTTTGCAACACTTTTGATACAGTAGCTTGAAACTACCGGGTGTGCCAAAAATTCCCCTCCTTTGACAAGCCATGATAAATCGTACACAAAACTGATTTCAGAGATTGATGATGTAATCTATAGCCAGAATCCGAAATAAGACTCAGCAATTTGGTCCATTTTTGGGTGGGCTGCTTCCTGAATTGTGCAAGGATCGAATGACAACTCTCCTTCAGCTGATCATAACTAATCCATTTATTTTATTGATTCCCAAGTCGTGTCCAAGAGTTGTCTCATTTTTTTGTCTAGCTCAGTCTTGAAAATTCGAAAAAGATTGCAGGATATTTTTGGGATTTAACAATAGATTGCGTCATCAATCTTTGAAATTGGTCATGTGTACAATTTATCATGGCCTGTTAAAAGTAGGAAGTTTTTTTGGCACACCCGGTTATATACAGCTGCTTGACAATAGATAGGCAAGGACCCATTTTGTGATACATGGTTAGTTGCATTTCTGAAAATATAAGTTATGATGAGAGTATACTCAGACAATATGATAAGGAAGACCAATAAACGTGTTGCAGTTATTGACTGCACTAACTCCAAATAATTATATACTGTTGATTTAAAACCTGATGAAGTAGGCTTGGTTGGATCTTACTTAATACACCTCGTTTTTGGAAATTTTTCGAAATTTCTTCCTATTCTTCACATGAGAATTTTGAACCCGGATTCGGATTTAGCACCCAAACTTTAGTCTAGCTACAGGTTTTCAAACTGCTAGTGCTTGTGATATTCATTTTATGATGATGTAAAATTTGAAACTTTATAAGGGATTTAACCACGAAAATCGTTAGGGTGAAGCTTTACACCCCGAGTCATTTTTCACGGTCAAATCCCTTATAGATTTTCAAACTTTACATCGCCATAAAATCAACATTAAGACCGTTAGCACTTTGAAAATTTGTAGTTAGACAAAACGTGGGTACTAAATCTGAATCCAGGCTCTAAAATTTTATATGAAAGAATCTTGAGTAATTTCCAAAACGAGGCTGTTAATTGAAGTGGTGTATAGATAGATGGAGATTGGTTTACTTATCTCTATCTACACCTTTGTTGAAAGAGAAAGTTATTAAGCAGATTTTGTTGCCTATTTTCTCATTGCTAGCAAGCATTCCTCCCAACAGTCGACAAGTGCAAATCTATCTGCATTATTTTCGTAGCTAAACAAAACTTTTCTTTCTTTTTAGGGAGTGTAATTTTGCTAGAAAATCTTAGGTTCCATATCGAAGAAGAAGGAAAAGGAGTTGATGCAAGTGGAAACAAGGTATGACATTTATCGGCTCCACAACGTATTTTAGGATATTAAATGGATTGAGAAATGCACCTAAGACATTAGTAATGATTTTAAATGTACCCAAGTCCAGGTTGTTAATCTAAACTGCATTAGGAGAATCGGTGATCGAGAAAAGAGAAGCTTGACAGGTAAAGACAAAAGCAAAATTTGCAACTACCAGAGGTCTTGAAGTCTCCTCACCAATTTATTACACACGAAATGCCAGATGTGCTAAAATTTTCTTTGCCCGTTTGTTAGTCCATAGAAAATTCACTACTTGAAATTGTTCATAATTATACAGTGAAAGACTGACTTAAAGTTGGCGTAATTTGCAACCCTTAATTTTGTTGTTTGGTAGCCTTATATCGGTTCTTAAGGCGCTAGGTCCGTAAAGCTATTCAAAAGATTGTTGGTAATTTCTGGTCAATATTTTGTGTAGATCATTAAATTATTACTGATTGTTGTTCTGGAGTACATCAGAAAAAGATCGAAATCCTCCGACAATGGCGCTTAGGTTTTGTTGACGGTGCAACCATCCTATAAGTAGCTCTGTGTTTTTTTGTCTACCTAGCATCCATAGGTAGTTTTTATGAACGCCGAGAAGGCTATCAAAGCAGTGTCCTGGCTAAGCCGCTAACCATTGCTAAGCAGTTAGCGCTTATAACGAAAATGTTACAGTGTGTTCTGTGTTCTATTAAATTGAATTGTGTTGTTATCTTATTTTAAATGGACAAAATATCTAGCTTTCTATTTACAAATGTACAAAGAAAACTAATCTAAATCGATTACAAAAAACATAATAGAAATAAATTACAAAGTATTAATTGAAAAAGAACAAATTTCTTTTTGGTATTTTTACAAACGCTGTACACAATGTAAGACAAAGATTCAGTTGAATTTGCAGACATTACATTAACAATTCGGCAGTGCTGGAAAAAAATGTTACTTGGTTTGGCCTGTGATGCAGCAAGTCGAAAGGATTTCGTGACGAGTAGCTCAATGATTTTAATTTGAAGATGTCCTGCATAAATGAAGGATTTAGGCTCTTAAGCGTTTTGAAAATTTCCACACATAGGATCTTTAGACGGGAAATGTTCATTGTACACCTACCTGACTTAGAGAGTAACTCACTATATGATTTAGAACATAGTCATGTTTAGAATTATCATGATATACAAATCTCAAAGCACGTATCAGTACCATTAACGTATTGGAATTCTTTTTCTCACAAGGTAAAAGCGAGCAATGAAGATATTGGAAAGTTTAGAGAATCTTTGTCCAAGCTTGGAGATGTTTATGTCAATGATGCTTTTGGAACTGCACATCGAGCTCATAGGTAAATACAGTACACATTTAAACACATCAATTTTGTATCTTGTCAGGTCCTCCTCTGCTGTGATTGCCATGGTCTCTCTCCTATCAATTATCTGTCAATGCAACTGTAGTATTTCATGAAATCTCCCTCTTTATCTTAACGAACATCCATTTTGTTGGTCTTCTCATCCTCGATAGCATTGTACTGGATGACAAAAAGAACTTAACGAGCTAGATATTTGTGTTACCATTTAGTTCATCGGCTGGGCTATCTTTTAAGATTCACCTCGGTCCCTTTAGGCTACGACTACACTCCGAAAAACAACATTCAAATAAAATTTCGAATGCTTTATATTTCTCATTGAGAGTTAAACAATCGCCATCTTTTTCCATTCCATGTTGTATAGGTGTTTAGCAAAGAGATAGATTTTAACCGGATTCTGATTCTCATATGAAATCTATCGTTTGCAAAATGATTGATTTATGCTCAATTTCAAAATTTCGTGTGGGGAAGCCGACCTGGAATTCACCTTGGCTGGAAAAGGGTGGCGATGGTACGATTGTCCGATTTTAGCTGAGAAATAAAAAGAATCAACGTATTTTTGAATCTGTTTTTTGGAGAGTAGCTAAGGCTAAAACTGACTGAGCAACAACTCAAAAGGTAGCTGAGCGTGCCAACTAAATGTGTCTTTTATAAAATGTGTTTTAGGAAGCTTGTGAAGTTTTTTGAGTCATCTGGTACTGCTCTCTTTAAGTGTTTCCAATCGCGCTCTTGGCTTTCTCCGGTTTTTGAGCTTTTCTTTATTCATATCACAATATTTTCCTCCAGGCAGCTTACGCCTTTATCACTGAATCAAAAATGATATTTTCATAATTGTAGCTCAATGGTTGGCATCTGTTTGGAAAAGAGAGCTGCAGGATTTCTGATGAAGAAAGAGTTGGATTACTTTTCAAAAGTCCTAGAACAACCGGAGAGACCGTTTCTTGCGATATTAGGAGGGTAAGATACAACATTTTTACTTATGAGGGTATTCAAAAACTTTGGTAGCTGATTCTTTGGATTGATAGTCTTCGCCATAATTAGCTATAATAGGCCTTAATTAACTCTAACATGGCTAAGTTTAACTTAGCCTACTTAAATACCCTGTGCTTCACATGATCCTTTGCAGCTTCACAGTGATTTTCATATGTATGAAAACGATCTTTGCCTAGCAGTCGCGAGGTTGTATTATTTTTTCAATCTTCACATGAACGTTGTTATGCCATTTCTGAAAATATTTGAAGGATTAGGAAAGCTTTGTTTCCAGTTGCTATTTACGTTGCTACTACTGTGTGTTCAAAATATGTTTTTACAGCCACTATGATGTTTTGATGGTTTGAGTACGTGCAGAGGTTCATAGGGAGCACAGGGTCTTTAAAATAAATGAATGATTATGATGATGATTATGATTACGATTATGATGATCGCCAAAGTCTTTCTGTAACTCGCATTACAACATGCTATTTTGAAATGAACTTTTATCTTAAAGTTGACTTGCTACAAGTCTCAGGTCAGTTTCGCTCCCTTTCTTCTTTCTCCTCCGCCAGGGTGGCATATCCAGTCTTGGTCTTTACCCCACGCTCTGTTATTAGAACCGAGACTTGAAGCAAGTCAAATATTAAAGGGAATCTAAATGTGTATAAGCCTTTGGTAAAAATNAAATTTTCAGAGCCATAGGATGTATACAATTATTTTCAAAGGCATTAGAAGTCAGAACATTCTTGCGCGAGTGAAATTTGGGCGGGGCCACACCCTAAAATGGGGCAATTTTTGATTAGCCATAAATCCAAAACCGCTTGAGATATTGATCTCAAAATTTTTTCTGTTACCATCCTCAATGGTTTTAACAAATTGTCTAAAAAGCAACCACACTCTACATAGTGGGTTACAACCCTCATCAAATTTGACATGGAATGACCCCTTGGTCTTTACCCCACGCTCTGTTATTAGAACCGAGACTTGAAGCAAGTCAAATATTAAAGGGAATCTAAATGTGTATAAGCCTTTGGTAAAAATAGCCATGCAAAGACAACAAGCCTTGACTCGTGCCGAGCCATATTTGGGAACTGATCTACGTCAACAGGAAATTCTGATATCTTATAGGCGAGAATTTGACCGCAAGTGGCTTGAACCACTTTTATATGCTTATTTTCCCTTTAAGGCTGCTGTATTAAGCAGATACTCCAAAATTTGGTTGTCAAGGTTTGGGGTATGGGAGCACAGTGACTTATTTACCGTATGCAATACCTGCTCGTATTAGAACGAGCTTTTGCTGCTGAAATCTACGAAGATTCCTTGATCATTAGGCGCTTTATTTTCTAATTCTTTACACTCAAACGAAAATAACTTTATTTACTGAGCAACACTGTATTCTAATTACGTTACAAAAACTAACAGTCTAACACAAGATATAAACTCAAGGTATAGTAGGCTCAGTCTAGTGAAAACATGACGAACGCAGTGTCGAGTACCATTCTAAAGTCTCGTCATACTTTTACTTTTAAGATACCAGGATCAGTGGCTCATTTTTTCTTGAGTGAGCCACTTGTAAGAATTTAGGTAACTATGGATTTCTTTTCTGGAAACTTAGCGTTAGAATTGATAACAAGGCCGCACTGCTGAGTTTATTTAAGCCCTTTAATAGTCTTGGAAATGAACAAAGATTTAAATCGCCAAAGTGCTTTTCTTGCGAGTGAAGTATTTGAGAATCATCATCATCAGTTTAGTTAGGGTTACTAGGATATTTCGTCAAATTTTTTCCTGAGAGATATGACATAGATCTGATCCGCTAAAGTGCAGTCGTCCCCAAATATCTAATAATGATACTCTCCCGGTAGCAATGCGACCCGTGGTTCAATTTTAACCAGAGAAATTTCAGGTGCAAGCTTTTCATATCTTTTTCAATTTCCTTCACAGAGCAAAAGTTGCCGACAAGATTAAATTGATTGAGAATTTATTGGCGAAAGTCAACGAAATGATAATTGGTGGAGGAATGGCATTTACTTTTTTGAAAGTTTTGCATAACATGGAGGTACGCTTTGGGCTTCTGTAGCCTTAAAATTCATGTAAAATTCATTGATTTAGACACATACTATATTCTCAGCTTTAATGTTAATTTAACGTTTCGCTTTTTTCTGAGCTTACTCCTTTAAGTCATGCAAAAGAAAGTTTAACTTTTTTTTTTATTGTGGAAAGAAGCGTTTTGTACAGATATTATCATATTGTTGATTTGATTGAATATTGTCGTTATTGTGTCAGAACTAAAGGTTCATGGTTTCTCCAGTAAGTACTTTTATAGCCTATAGGTACACTAATAATGAAAAGTGGAGGATTAAGTCTACTGTGTACTTCCATTGAATTATGCTGGGTTCAAGGTCATTTATGATCGGTTAATTCAAACAACAAATAATTTCTCTTAGAAGAATAGGCGAAAGTCAGCCTGTTCACAAAACTTATCGACCAAAAAAGTTGGTTCATTAACCGCAGCGTTAATTAGCTCTGCATGTTACACGCGGGAGGGGCCCCAGTAGATACTATTTTGGTAGTCTCCTTCTCGAGCAGCTACTAGATCACAAGAAGAGAGCTTTGACCAAAATTACTTCCAAAAATCTTTTAGACGCCAGATGGTTGTTTATCAGACCACCAACGGTCGATGAGTTGAGGTAACTAACTGTATATATATCTCAAGCAGTATTACTAATCCTATTTACCTTTATCCAATCTTTTTAAGATCGGCAAGTCGCTATTTGACGAAGAAGGCTCAAAGACAGTCAAAGACCTCATGGAGAAAGCAAAAGAAAAAGGAGTAAAAATTCATTTACCTGTCGATTTTATCACTGGAGATAAATTTGCTGAAGATGCAAATGTGAAAACAGCTACTTTGGAATCTGGCATTGATAGTGATCACATGGTAACATTTGATTTGTTTTGTGCTATATCTTTTTTTAAAGTACCCATATCCCCCAACCCGGATACCTATAAGCCTCGCCGAAACTCTTGGATGAAACCAAACATTTACCTCAGTTCAATGTTGGAATTGATTTAGAAGCTGCTGGCAAATATCAATATCAACGATTCACAACAGTGCATTAAGGGGGAGGGGGTTGCGCATCGAAAGCAGCACAAATTTGGGTCATATTAGCGTTGAAATATTCAAATTTTGGTATCTGTTACATACAAGGTATTTCAGCAAGGACTGTAGTTCCGTGGCTTATAAGGCTAATTAAGCCTGGTTTCCATATAAACGTTACCATCGTTTTGATCGTTGTGAACGACTCCAGCGATCTTATGGAAACATGCACGAACGATCCTAGCGATTACGACGATCAGGATCGCTGGGATAGAATCTTGATCCATTCCAGTTATCGCAGCAATGGCAACGATCCAAATATAAGAAGAAGACTGCAAGCTGCCCTCTCAGGAGCCAGTAACTGCACTTTTCCAGCGATCTGAGCGACCCTAGCGATTATTTGGGAACACTTCCTCCAGCGATCCAATCGATCCAAATTCAGTGATCGAAACGATCGTAGCTATCATATGGAAACGAGGCTAATATTCTGACTGCAATAGTTTGAATCTAGGATTGTATAAATGATCTTTGACAATCAATCATTACCTTTCGAAGCTTCCAAACCAAATCTTCAAGCATTAACTGAGGAAATGACGAAAACAGTCAAAACAAGAGGTTGTTTCATATTTTCATAATCATAATTCAATTCAATTCAATTTTATTCATAGAAATACATCCTAATACAAAGTTATCAGTAAAAAATGTGTATTCTATACGACCCAAGAGAAGCATAGCTTATCGAGCCTGGGCCGTTAACTTAAATGAAAAAGGTAAAATTAAAAATAAAATAGTACTAGTACAATGCAGCTATTTCCAAATTTAACAAAGAGGCTAAATATATGAAGGAAACACAGTGTGAGGTTATAACGGAACAGTATGTTAGTAGTCGAAATTTAAGTAAATTTAGTAGTTTTTTATTATTTTGTGTTTAAAATATTTTGCAAATGCTTTTACTTGCATCATGTTTTTAAAATTTAAAGGGAGGTCATTCCATAAACGGGCTCCTTTATTTAACAACATTTTTTCACCCCATTTTCTTTGTGTTTTAGGGATCTCGTAGTTTTTACTTTGGCGTGTAGCGTAGTTATGCCTACTTTCATTAGTGTGGAAGTAGTTCTGAAACACTTCAGGCACGTTTTTATCATTATGGTAGATGCTGTGCATGAATTTTAGAATCTTTAGTTCATAGAGGTCGTTTATTTTGAGAAAGTTTAGCTCTTTGTGTAAGGCATTTGTAGGATATCTGCGATCTTTAAAGTACAAGATTCGGAGTATCCTATTCTGTAAGATTTGGAGTTCGTTCAGGTATTTCTTCGCAGCTAATCCATATGTTTCAAGTGAAAATGCTATTTTAGAGAGTACCATTGAACTATATAGTACTGTTAAGCACTGTTTTGGGACGATGTACCTAAGTTTATAGAATACCGATGCGAATTTTATTGTTTCATGTTTGACCTTTTCAATGTGGTTTTTCCAGGTCAATTTTGAATCTAGTTTAATGCCAAGATATTTAATTTCTTCCGACTGTTTTAGAGTATCACCCATTTTAATTGTTAATGTATCTTGGGCTTCTAATTTG
>REGM01000330.1:40027-192466 GCA_004194415.1 Aurelia aurita
TTTAAAGAGACACAATCGCAAATTTTTTGTGTTCGAAAATCTCAACGAGATTCTTCATGCATAAAGTAGAGACTTCGTACATTCCAAAAATGTATTTAAACACAATCGCCGAAAATTTAGAAACTCGGGGCCCGAGAATTATTCTATTGTCTTTCTATTGTATTTGCGCACGTGCCGTAAAAAAGTGTGGGTACCAAACTTCATTATTTCCTTTCCTTTTACTGTTTTCCCATACTTCTAGAAGTCGTACGAAAATAGTAAATACATTTTCGGAATGTACGAAGTCTCTACTTTATGCATGAAGAATCTCGTTGAGATTTTCGAACACAAAAAATTTGCGATTGTGTCTCTTTAAAGCACTACTAAAGGTGCTATTTTACTTTGTGATTTCGAAATTCATGCGATGGATTTCATGCGATGGAATTCATGCGATGGACACGGCCCCCTGAAAAACAGTCCTTATGGACTGACGGGGCTACCGTGTATAAATAAGTAAAAATAGAATAGAAATAGAATAGAATAGAAATGGACAATATTTTCTTCCAGGGTCTCGACTGTGGGCCAGAATCCGTTAAGCAGTTTGTTGAAGTTGTGAACAGAGCAAAGCTTGTCTTCTGGAATGGGTGAGTTCGGCGCAAAGAGCTGGTTCCATCTCGTTATGGGGAAGAAGCCTTTTTAATAGGACCTCTTTAAAGTTTGGAGGAAATTTTTATTGGTAAACACTGAAGTAAAGTAAAAAGTAAAGTTATTGTTTTTATATAGCGCCTTTACTATAATTCAATATTCAAAGGCGCTTTACAATTTTTACCCCCTCAGCTCAGGCATTTTTTTCTCCCTCGGGGACTATTTTTACACAGCGTGCAGCCTTACAGTTGGCGCTTCTGATGTTTTTATTGCCTTCATAACTGAGGTACCAATTTTACACCTTGGTGAGATGTTGTGCCTACTATACCGGGTGTTTCCAGGAGGTCACCCATCCTGGTAATGACCTGGCCCAACCATGCTTAACTTCGGTGATCTAATGGGAACCGGTGTATCCATGGTGGCAAGTCGTAGGTCACTGAGTTCCAGCCAGCCGGGAAACCTTTCCAAAGCAGAAAAAGTAAAGTCTTGATTCGAATTGAAGATTTAATTAAACATTCTCGTTCGAATTACAAAATAGTCCTATTTGTTTACGTTGATTCCTTGTTCAGAACTTTACCACAGCTAGCTAATCGAAAAGGCAGACCAAACATTTTACGTCGTTAGGTGGTCGTCAGGGAACTTTTTACCAGCATGCTTTGCAGCAAAACATAACAGAGTCTTTGGAGCCGCCATCTTTAGCGTTATTGTCTATTACAGCACTTTGAAATTTCCTTCTTGTGGCTTTTATTGATGCATAAAGAAACTCTCTGATGCATAAAAGAAACTACCTGATGATTTTCCAAGCTGAAAGGAGTCTATTGTATAAATATTGATAGAATGAAAATGAAATGAAAATGGCAATTTTCAAAACATCACAATTTACACTTCGGTTGGAATTTCTTGTAGCATGCGATAAGAAAAGATAAATGGAATTTCAGATTATTTCTCCAAGACTAGGCAGCCTTGAATGATGTCTTAAGGAAAGAAGTATCGATCATGATTGCGTTTTACTGCATTAAAAATCCCATGTTTTGTCCGAAAATGTTTTCCGAATTACCTTTAAAAGCGTCTGAATTTTTTTCTTAAATTTTTGCGCCCGATACTCCTATCTGAAGCATTCAGTGCGGATCTTTGGTTAAAATTATTTCGATTCTATGCAAATAGAGAAATATTCATGCGAAAATTTTTATCAATATTAGCTGCAAAAAAAGGAAATTATTTCCGATTTTTCAAAAGTGTCGGGAACTTTTTTGTGCGAAGTATTTTTTCCGAAACTTGCCCGTCCGAAATTCGAAAAATTCTCTCCTAAAAGGTGGATCAGTTCTTGGGTGCGATGGAAGATGATAATTCTATCTTCGGTATTGAATTTACTAAATTAAGTATTCGACAGTCTTTGATGAAGAAAGTAAAATCTGTTTTTCATTCTCTGTACAAAGAATTTCACCGCAAGGCTTTGCGTGATTTTTGCCTTCTACTTATGGTCTTTTATACTCTGTAGGCCTGTTGGTGTTTTTGAAATGGCAAAGTTCGAAAAGGGAACACGTGATGTGATGGATGCCGTTACAGCAGCAACTAAAAAAGGTGTCACAACAGTTATAGGTAAGTCTTATGTAGACTTATTACCTGAGTCTAATAGAGATGGTAAGACTTGTAGCTACCAGCAATCAACTCTTTCTGAAGGTTTCCATTGGACCCCGATTTTCGAACCCCGATCTTCGAAGCTCTGATGGGTCTGGCAAAAAATTTTCAAACCACCTGACTAAAGTTTCAGAAACGAGGCAATACAGGAATCCCGCCACTCCTATTGGCTAATCGCAAATTTCCCTCCGTTTTCCCGTAGCCTTGTATAAAACGATACAAGGACGCTTTTCTGTTGTCAAAGCAAGTAGGCCTACTTCATTAGATTTATGATTGAGTTTCGAGCGATAACAGTGAGAAAATGCATTTAATTAAACGATGTGAGCCGAAATCAGAAGCTTTCAAGTAAGAGGACTAATACTTTCCGTTTTTGTTGTTGTTGTTGTTGTTGTGCATGAAATTATAAAGCCCTCTCTCTTAACGCACATTAGAGACCTCGGGCATTATATTTTCCTGTACAACATAAAGCCGGTTGGACATGCACATATTGTTTCTGCTATACATAACCGGCGTTTTGAATATCAGAGCCGTCAATAGATCTCCTCACATTGAGTTTATTTCTTTTTAAGGTGGTGGAGATACTGCAACTGCGTGTAAAAAGTATGGCAAAGTCAATGAAGTGAGTCATGTAAGCACCGGAGGAGGAGCTAGCATTGAATTGTTAGAAGGTATGACCTGTTATTTATCTTCTACCGGTTGACTAAATGGCGTGGGGTTATTGACGGGCTTCTTCGTCCTACTATTCTTTCGTTTGAGTTCTTCTGCGGAAAATGGAAGACTGGCTTTGGTATGACGATTTTGTTGTATAATTTTTGTTAACAGATGGCTCAATTTTTCAGTATTTGTCCCCAACAGAATTACTATAACACTCTACACTCTAAGGGAGGGTAGACAATTTCGTTAGACCTTAAATCAATTTTACTTTATTTTAATTGAAAAGGAATGTCAGGGATGTAATATGCTTTTTAGTTCTCTTTTTGCCGGTAGAGACTAGCCGGTCTAGAAACTCATGAACTTTAGGGTGTGTTTTTTGGATTGTGTAGCAACCATGCAACTGGGTACGTTCTTTTGGTACATGTAGCAACTTTGCTTCGTGGCTGATTAGCGAAGCAAGTGAATCAGCGACGCCATCTGTTCGATGATTTTGTTTCGCGAAAGATCTCGTTCTTTCCAAATTGTGTCCATTCTAAAACGTGAAGTGGAGTTGCAACAGAAACAGCTGTGTTGGTCCGAAAGAGCGAACCCTTAGTAACATTTCAAGCCAATTTTGAAAGAGAATTCATAATGAAGTACATCATTAACTCTAAACTATATTACTGTTGTCTTTTGCATGAACCTCTCTATCTTGTGTCGAATACACCATTTCGGAGTTCGCAACGCCATATTGCAAGGGGGGCAAGCAAATCAAAACTTCAATGGTGGCCTATAGGAAATCGCCGTGTGTGACTCAGAAAGTTTGCTTCATTCAAAATTTAGAGATTTTTCAGGCCAAACTTTATAACGTTTAATTAATAATTGCTTATAGAACCTTTTTGTGTGATATTTTGGAGGATTTAGTGTATTTTTCAAGTTCAAATCGAAGAAAGTGTGGAGGGTACTAGGCCAATTATTCACCGATGGCCGCGGAGCGGCAATCTTACGAAAAATTCCTAGTGAGTACAGAGTACAGTTCTTAAATTTATGTAATGAAACCATATTAATATGCAAGAAAACACAAATTTGTATTGAAATTGACTAAAAATGAGATGATTTGCGGTCATTTACCACTGAAATATCGGAATTTAAAACAGTTTGCAGAAGGCCGCAATTGAAAGTTTGCCCCACTTGCGACATGGCGTCGCGAAATCTGAAATGGTGTATTTTTAACGGGTTAAGTGCAGTAGTTTTTGGAAAGAATGTCTATTATAAGCTGACTAGAAAAGCTCTGGACTTTGTACATCTTATTTAGAACGTGTTTAAGTATTTACACCGCATATTCCACAGGACGTGAACTGCCAGGCGTAAAGTTTCTGTCAGACAGTGTGTGACTGAAACTTGCCGAATGACAAAAAGGAACTCCGATGAGAGAAATTTCTGCTGATACGAAATTAACGAGCAAGCTGGTGGCAGGTATACAAAAATGTTTGTGACAGGTATGCAAGCATATTTGCGAACTTGATCGTAATTTCAAAGAATGACGCTTAATTTATTGGCATAAATGCCGACATATTTTGAAATGCTGTATTAGATAATTTGCTTAGGAATGTGTGCTGGATTATAAATGAATTATCTGTAGTGAAGTTTTTTGACATTTCTTCAGAACCACCGTTGCTCCTCATTCATCTTTGTTTGCTGGATAGAAAGTGTGCAAATCTCGTCGGAATGTCTCATCTTAGACATTAAAAAAAAAAACAAAGATCCCAACACGGGCGATTACTTCTCCAAATCTGAATATTTTTGCTTGTCCTTCTGAAAAGTGTTCCGGAAATTTCTTTGCTCATAACTGGTGTTTACTAAATTGCTCGGAAAAGCTAGAAGCTTTCTGGGTGTATATAATATTCCCTTACGATAATAAAATTTAATTTTATTCAAGAAGATAAGGCAAGGGATGATACTTCAAAATTATTATTTTTATGAGAAATTGAATTATTCATATTGACGATCGGGAGGAAACTGACCTTAAGACGGCTTAGAGGTGACTTAGGAAATATGTGAAAAAGCTTCTATAATTCTTTAGGGATATAATATAATCCCCTTTTCTGAACTGGAACCAAAAACCTCCTTAAGATTCAAACTGAAGTTGTTGAGAGCTTGCGATTGAGCTTTTTTATCAAGTTTGATACAGTGGATGGAATAAACGACTGCACTAAAGATGGCGTCAGGGAATTTGTACCATGATCCTTTGCATTTGATCCTTTGCATAATTCCATGATAAATCAACCGAAATAAATCAGTCTAAATTCTTTCAGACGCTAAAGATCATCGTACAAAATTCCCTGACGCCATATTTAGCGTAATCGCCTATCTTGAATCTAGCTTATCTTTGTACATATTTCACTCGTAACAGCAACCTGCTATCTCAAAATAAAAACAGAACCCAACTTAATGGAGTACTTTAGCTATTAAGTAACTGCTCTTCTTGTAAACACGTAGAATAGCTTTTTGAAAGTCACCAAAATTTGACTATATTACAGATATTGCAGTTTATTTCGAAGATAAATTGGTTATTCTGGGTGGGCCAAACAAGTATTGTGGCCCGTCAAAACTGGATACTTTTTGGTGTAACCCGTAGCAAATGGCTAAACATGGCTGTGAATTTGTGGGAATTCCTGCTTTTATTGGCCACTTGTTTTGAAGCATGTTCTTAAATCGCAAGAGATGAGTTTCAAATTGTATTTTTATCCCGCACGACCACTCAACTTTGTTGTGAAATTAGGATATGGTCAAATGCAATATTTTGTAAGGTGCTACTGCCCAAAATGTGGTTTAGGCCTTTTTCATTGCATCTTTCCCATCGACCAAAAGCTTTTTCTTTCTAAAATAAATGTTGTCCTTGATGTACATGGATACAGAGGATTTTTAAAGTGGTAATAAAATATTCGAAACTTAACTAATGTTAAAATGATTTTGCTTGGCTGTACGTAGATGAAAAGTCAAGTGCTGAGAACGTGGCGGAGCTTTAAAGGTCTGACGTCATGCAGTCGTGTTTTGGCGGGATCGAAGGTTGTTAGCATGATCATGTGATTAATATTTGTAGTTTCAATCACCCGTATAGCAATTCAACGTAAATATTTGTAAATTCTGCCTCCAAGGCCAAGATATTTCCTTCAAATTTTCTAACTATCCTTGCTAAGAAGATTCCTCTTCGAAGCTAACGATACCGTTTTACTATATTCATTTCTCAAATTCCATATTTCAAAGCATTTCCGTTAGGTTTCCATTTTACTGCGGTATCTAGATGTAAACCCGGAAAGGAACGAAAGGTCGCCATGCACGGCGCATCTCAATGCGGCCACAAGCAAAGGAAGCAACGCGCGTCAATCTTCCCTGCTCAAAATATTTGAATTCGACGCACAGATTTTTTGAATGCTTAATAAAATTTGACATTTTGCAATTAGTTGAATTATCTTATTTGCATTTTGTGAAATCGCTACTATATGTTATGATGAAAGTTACTTGAAAGAATTGTATAAAAGATTGGAAATTTCCTGTAGTTAGAAACACGAGACTAAACCAAGGATGGATAATGCAAAGATTGCGATATTTCTTGCAATATTCACGGCGTGTGTCTTCAAATCAAATGGTAAGTTCGCATTATATACTTTAGAAGCGATTCTAGACGCAAAACTAAATTCCTTTGACTTCTTTTACGTCGCAGAAATAGGCCCTGGTGGGGTTAGCGCCTAATAATTTAGGCTTGTCTGTTGTAGTATGCTTTACGAGAAGCTTATTTATTATCAGAATGTTATTAGCTGTACCTGGGTTCGCGTTTTAGGTATTTTGGTTTTGCACAGGGCATTAAAATACTCTATTTTTATAACAGGCTGCATTTTGAAAATCCAAAGTATTGTGAGCTAGGGGTTGAGCAGGATTGCTTAACGTTATGTTTTATCTTGAGAAGCGAAGAGAAACAAATTGATAGCTTAGATGCAATGTTACAGTCATTAAGATCCAATGCCCTTTTGCTTTCGCGGTTCGTTGTGCTTAGGCCTTATCAAAGGTTCATTGCTTCAGATGCAAGGAGATGAATTGGGGAAACTTTTGACTTCTAAATTACTGGGTGCATCCCAAGATCAAAGACTTCATCTAGAAACAAAGCTCGTTATTAGTTGAAAGTAAAATGCTTTAGGTTTTGTTTTTCAGTCCGCGTTGCTTAGGCCTTGGCAAAGGTAAATTGGTCGAGGAGCATGGGGATAAATTGGGGCCACATTTGACTTACAAATTGTTGAGTGCGTCTCAAAGTGGAAGACATCAGCCAATAAGACTGCTCGTTATTAGTTGAAAGTAAAATGCTTTAGCGTTTGCTGTAGCAGTCTACGTCGTATCAAAAGAGGGTTCTAGCGTTGTATTTTTTAATTGGTTCAAGATTCAAAGAAAGGTTAATATTGTTGTGCTATGAACAAACAACACTATCATGTTACCCCTTTTCAAATTAAAATACAACGCTAGAACTCTTCCGTTCAATATTTACTTGATTTGGAGAGCAAAAGAACAACGGTTGTTTGTCAAGCAACCATTTATGTTGACTTTCTTGTGCCATAAATCAGCAACCACTTGTCAGATTGACTCAAACAAGGTCTCATGCTTTTAAGTTGAAGCTTATGCCATATGCAACTGTATCGAAAACGGGACAATAGAAATTACAGCTCCTCCACAGCAGCGGCACAAACGGGCATAATTTTCTGGCACTCCCTGTAGAAGATCTCCTAAAATCTAATTCATATTGCCTGTCTCCTAAAATACTGACCTACTAACCAAATCAAGTCCTGACAAAGGATTTTTACATTCGTAAAAGTTACCTCGGGTAGACTGTTGCTTTTCTCTTCAAAATGGTGCATTAGTCTTTTAAGATCGCCTTGGAATGAATCTGGTCAGACTTCGAACAGATAGTAAAGAGTTTCCAATGAAATTGATAAGACCATTCATTGTTTGACCGTAGGCTGCTAGTGATACAATCGAAATTTCAAACGAATTCTCTTTTCATTGCGGAATTAACGAAATGGTGCAATGTCTTTGAGCTTACTCCCTGCATTGCCGATATTTTTAAACTTTAAGATGTTTCTTATACCTTTACTGCATCGCCTTTTTCTTGGTATAAAACTCCAAAACGTGTTAACTTTTTTTAATCTTTCTAACAGCTCAAAACACTGACTTCAGATTTACATGAAAAATATCTCTTTTATGACAAGGTTGCCAATATTGTGGGTGCTACGGAACTCCTGATTGTGACTGTTACTGCCCCCCTTGGATGTATATTGGGTATGACCGAATAATACTAGAGCCTGCCCGAGGTAATTTTTACGAATTTGTAACTTTGGCTTTGACAAGACTAAACCATTTTCCAGTTTTCTTTTAGCCCTAGTCCAGACAATGCAGCAAAGGTAAAAATCTATGGTATAGTTTGTTAGTTGTGTACAAGGCCATTTGTGTTGCCTGAAGTGCTTTGGTCGGTTGCCCCCAGCTTTTTCATGCATCCAAACCTTTTAGTGTCAGTGGTGGTAGACCCCAGTTGCTTACTCATTGAATCAAACAACATTACACGATTGTATCAATTTCGATTTTAATGGTTAATTGCCGGTTGCTTTGCAGCGTTTTCGATTTTTTTCGTTTAAAATCGTTGTTTAGGAAATTCTGAGGATGTTATGCATTGCTCTTTTGTGCTATATTGTAGCTGGGAAATGGTTCAGTCATACATTTTTATGACTTTCTCTACCTTACGTGTTCCTAGAAGTCTTGATATTTGGCTAAACCTTTTTGAAAAGGCTGTCGCAAGAGAACATCTTCAAATACTTAGAGCTATTCATCATTTGCCTTGGGGGCCGCACACCTATCAATTTTTTCCCCGACAACGTCATTTGGACATTTTCGTTTAGACACCCATGATCTAAATTTCATTTTCGTTTAGACATCCATCCCCCCTCTGTAAAACATCCATGATCTAAATTTCGATACAAACGACATTTTTGCATGATAGACCTACATTTCTCAGGTGCTACTATACTAGGCCTATCCCATTTTTAATAGCAATTTTCGCTACTGACCACGAGTATTTTGACAGTGAGAGATAATTACGAAGACATCTTGCAGAATTTACATGTAATTCTCTTTATCAATTCTTTCTTCTTGATGTAAAAATTTCAATCTGAAAACGTCTTGGACAAAGCACAAAGCCCCCCAAAGCCCCTCCCCCCAAAACTTTCAAATAGCGTTGTTGTGGAAAAAATCGATATGTGTGCGGCCCCTACTTGGACGTCATTGCCTATAGTCCTAGCAACTTACCAACTTTCTTGACTTTAATGTTTTTTTTTTCATGTATATTGTCAGCTATTTCTTTCTGCTTTTCTGTACTAAATTTTTATAGCATAGGCGATAAATTAGGATGAGAAATAAACGATCGATAACTGCTTGCAGCTGCTCTCTTATTCCTTCGACCACCCTATTGCGATTTGCGGCACCAATACCAATGAATTCTACTCTGCTAATTCAATGCGACTAAAATCTTGCGGAGGTTTTTTACGTCCTGGTATTAAACTTTTGCCTATCATCTAGCGTTATGTAAGTTGGCAAATCTTATACTGGGTAAGTAAAAAAAACTTGCACCATTTGCAAATTTGCAACGATATCAAAATTTGATCTAATCACCGATCATGAAAATTTCTTTGTGTGCAGTTATGTCATGGACTAAATTACACTCAATTTTTTAGTACAAAGTACTTTGTACTCTAATTTTATAAGAAACGGCTTATAAGAAACGGTAGGCTCAATTTTTTAAAACTTAAGAAACTACCCCTGAATTAAAAAAGCTAAGAAACTTTTGTAATTTGTAGCTTAATTTTCCCAGGTCACTCGAAAATGTTTTGACACTATAAAATAATAGTGGATGTTTTGGCATTGTTTTGAATGCGAATTATGTTATGACATGTTTTGAGATTTTGCTAAGTAATTTGGAAGCCCTTGTAACGAAAATGTATTGGCTCTACAATTAGGGCATTAGCAATATAAGAAACAAATAAGAAACATTTGGTAGCAAAATAGCCCTAAAAGTTAAGAAACTGCCTACCAACCCCGAACCTTAGTTTCTTATAAAAAAAATGAGTGTATTCTATTCATTTAACTGTCGTGACAGTGTGATAATTTGTGATTCTAAAGATTCTTGTTCTTCTGTTGTAGGTCAAGTTTCAGTTAGCTCAAGTGCAGCAGCATCAGTTAAATACAACAAAGGAGCACCTCAAGCGTATATCTCATCTCTGTCAAGTGCAAAAGCAGATCCCAAAATCCCAGTAAACATCGTGCGACCAGATCCAACTGCTGCGCCAAGTGCAGCCCCAATGACGCAAGGGGGAGGAGCTGTAACGATTCCTCCAACTAAGGCCCCAACAGGCGGTATGTTTGCTTCATTTGTTCGTCCCTTTTTGCGATAATTGAGAGCCATCAAATCACTCCTGTAATTTGGCACCTCTGAATAATCGCAAACAAATGAGCCTGAGTATCAGACCACCTTACCTGATAAAGGATCTTTGCTTCTGTTTCGTAAGACAGTCACTTCGTATTTGTGTCTTTGTTCTAGACTTATTACACGAGTCCTTGTTTTCGCTCCATGCGCTCTAACGATATCCCACAATGACTATCTATATCTACTATAACAATAAATAACAGTTCAATTCAATGGAGCAAAATTTAGACTCAGGTCATCAGTCTATCCTTGCTCTTGTTTAATCACATATAGCACCTTAAAGAAGGCTAACTATCAGTGCGTAAGAATTGAAATTCCGGTTATTGTGGAAGACGATTTCCTGTTTCTTTGAAATTTTCTAATTCGTTACACTCAAACGAAAATAACTTTATTTACTTATCAACACTATATTCTAATTACGTTACAAAAACTAACAATCTAACACAAGATATAAACTCTAGGTATAGTAGGCTCGGTCTAGTGAAAAGATGACGAACGCAGTGTTGAGTACCATTCTAAAGTCTCGTCATACTTCTACTTTCAAGATGTATGTGGGTTGATATGGGTGGGAGGGGGCGGGGTCCGAAAGACAAAATCACTGTCGAACTGTGATATTCCTGGCCTCGTGTCAACCTTATGTACTACATATTCCCTTGGGTCATTCCTAAGCAGTACTGCATTAAGCCAAGCTCTAGGGGGGACCTTTCCACTCTTTACGTCTCCTGGGATCATTAATTCATTAATTTGTATATTTATCACATTTATTTTGATCTCTGCAGGACTTACAAAACAAGCTTGGGACTACAGGGCGAGTAATGATGGTAAGTAGATATTCTCTCAACGCGTTCTCATAAGAATTCCTATATTTAGGGCCTGTTTATATGGCGAAAATCATCCCACCTTGAGATCCCACCCTTCCATCCTTTGGGCTGAGATCCCACCCTTCCATATGATCCTTTATAATTACGTGTAGTTTTATGTAAATGGGTGCGTCGGGATGGTGTGTCGCTTGTTAGGGAAGTCGTAGCGCGAGGGCCACACAACCGATTCGGCTAAACTAAAACTTCAGTCCATGGCTTAGGCCTGGACCTAATTGTCGTTAAAGCCTCATTGACACATTGACAGAATTGTTTACTAATTTTGCGAATTGGTAGGGTGGCTCCTTGGGTGCGATTTATGGGCGGGTGGTGCATTTGTCCTGATTCACCCGGTAGTTTTTATCCTTTTCCATGTAATGGTTGCGGGGTAGTCATAGTCTATTGTTTCCTGTGGTATCGTCCTTGAAATAGGATATTTAAAAAAATCATTTATAATTTTCCACTTTTGTTGATATGGAAAACGAGCCATCCATCCGGGTTAGGTGAGATCCCACTCTACGAGAAGTGGGATCTCACTTGCTGGAGTGGGAGGAACGTTTTCCGTATATACGATGGTAGGTGATCATAAGCTTCTTCCAGTAACTGTATCGGGTAAGTCAGAGAAATTTTTTAGACATTTGAAAACCTGTAGTACTCAAAGAGTTCATTAGTGAAATGATAATATTTGTGTAGCTAACATGTTAACTTAGATGCTAAAATCTACTTTGTCAAATTGGAAGAGAGCCTAAAATCCTTGATTAAATCAAGGGCAGTACGAAAATACTAAAAAGCCGATTAAGCAACATACCCTCAGTTCTTTGTTAGCTTTAAAGTATTCTTTATATAAATCTAATGTTAAAACCATGGTTGTCATTCTTTTGCGTTGACCTGCTATCGAATCCTAATCGAAATTGCCAGCTTCGCTATTGCATGTATTTGGGCCTAAGTACATGCCGGTTTGCAGTTGCAGCGAAGCTGGCAATTTCGATTAGGATTCGATAGCAGGTCAATGCAAAAGAATGACAACCATGGTTTTAACATTAGATTGACATAAAGAATACTTTAAAGCTAATGAAGGTATGTTGCTTAACCAGCTTTTTAGTATCTTCATACTGCCCTTGATCAAATATGCTAACAATCCAGCCTCACGATAATAGAAAATATATGAAAAAATCCTATCGTCAAGTAAAGCGAGTCAAGTAAACCGAGCTGAACTTTCCTATCGTCAAAAACAATTCAAAAAATGTAGGAAATCCAGATAAATTTTTTGTCCCCGTTGTTTCTTATGCATAACTCAGTATTATTATAGTTATGGTATCAGTGGAGTAGCTTCTAGACAGAAGTATGCTTTCATACATTTGCTGTGAAAAGTTGACGAAGGCATAGGAGCTTCCATGTCGATGTATACTGGGAGAATTAAAGGAACTTACAGAGGACGGACGTTAGTACTCGAAGCATGAGAATTTTAAAAACTTTTGGTACACTTATAATCTCTTGTTTCTTACCCAAAACTACTTTTAGCTCGAGAACAGGCGCGATGATTTAATTTTGATGTTAATAGTTGAGCCTCTAGTGTTTCATCTTAATAACTAGCCAGCGTTGTTTGCAATTTTTGTTTCGTAGAAATTCTTATTAAGACCCCGTTTACACGATGTCGGTAGCATGCCGGCATGACATGACACCGGCATGAAACCATGCCGGCATGTGTTAATTTGTGATATTTTCTCGCTCCGTTTACACGATGCCGGCATGATATCATGTCGCTTTGGTAAGACAATGGCTGTGACGTTACGTGATTGTTTTATTGTGCGCTTGCATTTTGCCACCATTTACCAGTTCTGCCTGGCCTAATCCAAAATCGCTTAGGTTTTCGTTGCTTTCTGATCTTCCTTCCTCCTTTTTGTGAACTGGTCGAGGAAATTGATGTTAGCACAGCAATCAATTCATTCGTACGCCTTTTATAGTGTGCAGCTGTCTGCAATATAAGAACTAAATTAACTTGTAGGAGCGCAGCAATAACTTGAATATGACTTCCAGAGATCGCCATGTTGTGTGTGGTTTACAATAAATTGGCGCGCTTTCTCGGCTGCAAAATAACCTCGCTTTGAATATTTTGAGCCTCGAGGCGAAAGCGACATGAAATCATGTCGCTACGACACCGGCATGGCCCGTTTACACGATGTCGTTATCATGCCGGCATGAACCCGTACCGGTATGGCTATCGACATCATTTTAATCCGGATTAACACCTACTCATGCCGGCATGGTACCGACATCGTGTAAACGGGTGGCCTAGAAACAAAAGATATCATGCCGGTGTCATGTCATGCCGGCATGCTACCGACATCGTGTAAACGGGGTCTAAATGTGCTGACTGGTGACTCCCAAGATTTTGACAGCCTCATTCCTCCTTAATGTTAACAGGCAATTAAAGGGCGTTCCCTAGCTGCACACAGGGCGTTCCCTATTGGTAAAAGGGCGTGGCCCCGAAATTTTTCCGGGGGCTCAGCCCCCGGCCCTCGATGCTGACATTGTCCCCCCACTACTTTGCGGCTGGCGCCGCCACTGAAAAAAAGCTGATTTACAGTCCAATGTGTGTAAAATTTTGCAACAGCCTCTTTATGTACGAATGAAGATATTTTTGAGCAATAAAATAGACGGATAGAGTTTGATTCTGGTAGCTGTGGGGCTAAATTGTTTGGAAAGTTGATCATGGATGTTGGGCCGTTTTTCAAGAATATTGAGATGAAACATTTTTTACGAAATCACTTGTAACTTAAGAACAATACGACCGATTTTGACAAATTAAGGTTGTGTTTGATTGATAATTCCAAACCTACCAAATTCTGAAAACAGCAGACTTTGCAGAGACGGAAATATATTCCCAATCAAACACAAAAATCTTCAAAACAGCAGGTTTTTGATTCACCATTGCGATTCGCTAATGAAAAGGAGAATCTCTCCAAAGCCTGCCAAAACTTCTGCCTTTTGGAGCAGAAGGTTCAGCAGACCTTGCAAACCTACCGTTTTGAAAATTTCGGAGTCAATCAAACACAAACTCCGAGTCTACCAAGTCTACCATTTTCGGAATTGGTACCAATCAAACACACCCTAAATTTTGTATCTAATTCGACATGTGATTAAAAATGCTAGACCATGTGATTAAAAAAGGTTAAAACGTTTGCAAGCCTGTAGTTTGCTAGCTACTCGTCAAATTCTTTAAAACTACCCATCAATGTATGCTTAACATGTCAACTTAGATAATAAAATTTAGTTGGTCATAATCGGTCATATTTTTCTCGATTTACAAGTGATCGTATAAAGGTTTTTTATCCAGGAATCGTTCAAAACAGGCCTAAAATTCTAGATCAAGTTCTCCATAATTGCTGCGAAGCAGCATTATATTCTTATTCAATGCTAGCGATTTGGACTTTGGACTCTGTCTGTGTGTGGGTGTGTGTGTGTTNGGTGGAGGGGGGGGGGGGGCAACCTGCAGAGAGGGGTTGGACTCCATGTTAAGAAGATTCTTTGGTCTTTCTTCTAAATAATGCCTTGATTTGTATGTTTCACCCCATATTCTAACCAAAACAGCTAAAAAAAGAGTGCGTTAGGGTCATGATGAGGGGCGCATTTCTCGCCAAAAGGGGACGCCAAGCTGAGTTTTCATCGTGAAGGGGGACAGTTGCCCCCACTTGCCCCCCCTAAATCCGCCACTGAACAATATTATAAAATCGCTCATAACTGCGGAACAATACAACCGATTTAAACCAACTAAATCTTATTATCTAAGTTGACATGTTACCTACGTCATGGTAGCCAATTTTAAGGAATCTGATGAATAGGTAGCAAACTACAGGCTTTGAAACATTTAAACTTTTTTTGACTCACCTGGTACAACTATATCAGTTTGTAGGAATCCAACGAATATCTTGGAAGGTACAGACTTTCGTACGTCTCAACAATTTTTGAATCACCTTTTCACTCGGTATAAAGTTGATAAGACTTTGGTGCTCTGTGATAGTTTGATTTCCTATTGCTTAAACCGTTTTGCTTCAAGCAATAAAAATCATTTTTAATTCTCAGCGTACGGACCTGCAAACTGGAAAAATATTGCACCAAAATGTGGCGGGCAGCGTCAATCACCGGTTGATATAGTCACTTCAGCTGCAACAGCAAAGACCGGTTCGGGATCATTGTTGAAACTTGTGCCTGGGAATCCGGATCCTACGATACAAGCCAGTTTGATCGTCAATGGCAAGTTAAAGAACAATGGAAAAGCACTTGGCTTTACAGTAGACACTGTAGCTACACCGATCAAGTTAAAATTCAATAAACATACATACACGCTTCGACAGTTCCATTTCCATTTCAGTTGTGAAGGTGAAATGGGTTCTGAACATTCTCTTGATGGCAAACATTTCCCAGGAGAGGTAAGACTGAGAAATATTTGATTATTTTATGATGCCTCCTTGTCTCCATAAAGAGAACAGAGTGTCCCAAAAAATTGTGCCCCGTTTGTGCTGCTCTTGTGGAGGAGCTGTAACTTATATTGTCCCATTCTTTATACAGTTCAGTTGCATAGAATAGGCTTCAGCTTAGAGTTTGAGACCTTTTTTGAATCAATCTGACAAGTGGTTGCTGATTTATGACACAAGAAATTCAAATTATATACCGGGTGAGTCAGAAAAAATGTGGGGTGTTTGGTCGACTGTGAAATAAAAAGTATGTGGCCGATATTCAAAAATAAAATATTGATCTATCAGTCAAAGGCTAACTTAGATAAAAAAATTTTGTTTGGTAAAATCATTCATCTTTAAGATCCAAAAATTAGAAAAATGCTTATAAGGGGTTTGTATGGGAACAAGAATTCCATGTTCCATTCTGGTCCATAATTTACTTGCTATTGAAATTAAAATTCTATTTATGAAACTGACAACTGTATTAAATTTAAATGTCAATGGTCAGTAAATCATGAACCAAAGTGGAACGTGGAATTCTCGTTCCCATACAAACCCTTTACAGGCATTTTTCTAATTTTTGGCTCTTAAAGATGAATGATTTTACCAAACAAAATTTTCTTATCTAAGTTAGCCTTTGACTGATAGATCAATATTTTATTTTTGAATATCGGCCACATACTTTTTATTTCACAGTCCACCAAACACCCCACGTTTTTTCTGACTCACCCGGTATATAATTTGAATTTCTTGTGTCATAAATCAGCAACCACTTGTCAGATTGATTCAAAAAGGTCTCAAACTCTAAGCTGAAGCCTATTCTATGCAACTGAACTGTATAAAGAATGGGACAATATAAGTTACAGCTTCTCCACAAGAGCAGCACAAACGGGGCACAATTTTTTGGGACACTCTGTTCTCTTTATGGAGACAAGGAGGCATCATAAAATAACCAAAAATTTCTCACCCGGTATTTGCTTCGAAAAAAGCAGTTCCTTTGTTCTCTAACTATGTCAAAATCAAGTAAATTTTGAAAGAAAGGGTTCTAGCGTTGTATTCAAATTTTTTCTATATTGCAAAAGGGTTAATAGTGTTGTCTTATAGATAAATAAAAAACCTCCATAAATCGGGAACTACTGATCAGATTTACGTAAACAAGGTATGAAACTTTAAGTTGAAATCTATTCTACAAGATAGGTCCTTTGTTTCGATTAATTGAAATTTTTTTCCTTGTAGATTCATTTGGTGTTCACAAATGACCAACACGGTAATGTAAAGAACGCCATGCAGAGTAAAAATGGACTTGCTGCACTCGCTTTCTTTTTGGATGTAAGATTTTAGCTCTTTTCGTAGCCTTTTGTGAACAGTGCAACGTGTTTGCTTGTTTGCTTTTGCTTGGGTATACCGAATTAAGTGGGGAATACTGTCCTAACCAAAACTTACAGCGTAAAACAACATGTGCTATTATTACCTACTGTGATAAATACTGTTCTATTGTCATAGCATGGGTATATTAACACTACAGTAGCTTTGCAGAATAATTTTTCAGACATGTGGTGACTCACCCGGTAGAATTAACAAGACGTTTTGGAATCTTCAGTGGAAATTTAGCGGCAGATAAAAGAACCCAACTATGTTTGAAGTTTCATCATATCTACCTGTTTTTGCGATAATCTTTTTTTAAAGGCTCATTTCTCTGTAAATACAGCTGATAATGAACTGATTTTGACTCAATAGCTCAATAGGTGTATTTTATGTTGTACTTAGTGGTAAATGAATTTCATCAAAATCCTGCATTCAGAAAGTTTTTCAGGATTTTTTTATCTTCGGGGTTACTATTTTTTGCCCACCCATTAGTTTCTTCCAGTTGACTGTCGAAAATCTGAAGTTCATTAGGCGCACCTGGTAGATATAATGACTGTTTCTTTTTCAGTACGACGACGCAGCCGAAAACAAGGCTATTAAAAGAATAAGCGACAATCTTGTAAATTTGAGGATGCCTCGTAAGTATTCGTTGTTCATATGAACATCAGTTGAAGCCTTTCTTACCCCGTTCAATCATTATACACTTGCTGCAAGTCTATTCCGTGGTCTATCAGCGCTAAAAGAACATAATAGCTTCTGCGGGGGCGTAAGCCATGAAGAGGACGCTGCGAATAAGAAACAAATCTCTCATTTCTCCTTCGCTGCGTCCTCTTCATGGCTTACGTCCCCCGCAAATGTTATTATGTTCTTTTAGCGGTCATAGACCACAGAATTGGACTTCCCCAATTTGTCTTGTAAGAAAGAAATTGTTTCTTTCCTAGAAAACGACTTGGGCAAGTCCGCCACGGAATAGACTTGGAGCAAGCCTACAAGAAAATGGAACACCAATCACCACTTGTAGGGCTATCATGTGCCAAGAAAGTTTATTTGACAGATGACAATCAACTAGGTACCTTATTGTCAGAAATTGTCACGGGAATTAATAGTCGCGATTCTTGTTGCCAAATTCGCAAATAGAGTCCCTTTCCTTATAGAGTTCTTTAAAATAGAGTCCCCTTCCTTTGCCATTGGCGACTCACAAGTAGAGATTGTTGAGAAAACTAAATACTTAGGAGTTCAACTAGATCAGCATCTTGTTTGGGATGAGCACACTACATTCCTGCGTGCTAAGGTTTCTCGTGCTTCAGGATTTTAAAAATATGCTAAGAAATTGCTACCCCAGGAAACACTTAGCCAGATCTATAGAGGTATTGTAGAACCACATTTCCGATCCTGTTGCCCTGTGTGGGGGAGCTGCGGGGAATCCAAGCGACTTACACTGCAAAANAAAGAATATAAAATCAAATCAAATCAAATCAAATCAAATCAAATCAAATCAAATCAAATCAAATCAACTCAAATCAACTCAAATCAAATCAAATCAAATCAACTCAAATCAAATCAAATCAAATCAACTTTTAATTCCCGCAGCATTTAAATTTTACCCGATTCGCAACTTTAAATTCCCGAAACTTTACAAAATTTTGCCATTCGCAACTTTAAATTCCCGAAACTTTACAAAATTTTGCCATTCGCAACTTTAATTCCGGAAACTTACTTTTGATTAAAAATTTACTTCTTTTTGCCATGTTGGGTGATATGGCGGATGAGGGCAATTCGTGACAACTTTTGAGATTGAAACCAAGAAATTTAACGTTGTGAAATTCCTCAAATTCGCAAAAATTTCTGACAATAAGATGGCGGATGAGGGCAATTCGTGACAACTTTTGAGATTGAAACCAAGAAATTTAACGTTGTGAAATTCCTCAAATTCGCAACAATTTCTGACAATAAGGTAACCGTATTAGGATTTCTCAAAAATCCTACATTATCCTTCGAATTTTGTCGTCCATTTCATAGAATACTAATTCCCTGGGACACTAGTGCTATTTTTATGGGCTAACAGTGATATTATCAACTTTTTTAGATGGAAGTATGCAATTCCCTGATGGTATGTCACTTGGCAATTTGATTCCTGCATTGAAGGAAGGTCTTTCCAATTTGAAATTCTTTGCTTATCAAGGATCGTTACCAACGCCGCCATGTTTTGAATCGGTAACTTGGATTGTGTTTAGAAGACCTGTCAAGATCAACCCAATAACGGTGAGTATAAGGTAGACTTATTACATGAGTTGTCGGACACAATTGCTTTATTTCTGTGGCCTAATAATAGTGAATAACAGGTTCTTTGCCTACCTTGAAAATGCCATAAATCTCTCTTCCTTGGCATTGACAGCCTTTCTCAGCCATATTTGCTCGCCGTAAGTTAATCTCTCTATCATTTTGTGGCCTAACTGTACTGCCATTTTCAAAATAACGATTCTATCCCTCTCCTGCGCAATTGTCTTAACGCAAAGTTCAATTTGAACTTTTAACTTTTTTTTTCAAATCTGTGACAAGGTTTCTGTTGTCAGACTTCTCAAACAATGTTTACTTTTTTTACTCACACTATACAGTCTCTTTCCTTCGTTCCTATTTTGTAGCTCGAAAATTGGAGAAATATTTTGCAAGGTGATTTTGGTAGAATGTGTGGAAACTTCCGTCCAATACAGCCATTAAATGGAAGAAAGATTATCACATTTGTGGCAGATTCATCTGGAGGTGCTGCAAATCCAGTTGTATTGCCCGTTGCACCACCAACAGGGCAACCAGCAGTAACAGGAGTCTCTGTAGCACCCACAGCAGCTGCGGCACCTTCCGGTAATTTCTATTTCTAGAGGGTGACTAAAAAAATGTCCCCCTGTTTGAAAGATTATTTCAGCAAATGTACTTGCGATAGAATCATTAAAATTTATTTTTCTGATAGCCAAAAGATTTAGGTATTTTTTAAGGCGATTTTCGAAATAATAGTGTCTTGGTAAATTGGAAAGATTCACAACTTCAGTCTTGTAAACAGCAAGGAAATGGCCTAGTCAGAAACAAAGCCCGTCAGAAACAAAGAAAGCACAACTTGTCAGTTTCACATACTTTAATAATCTTTTTTCAGTTTCAGTTTCCTTTTATCATTTTATTAGTTATTCTAATTCTCAAAAGAATTTCAAATGGATTTCAAAAGTTCTGAAAGATTTGATCATGCGTTTTACGCCATTTTTCGGTTGTTTCTGCAAGACAGATTTTTTGAAACTTGCGAATTTACCAAGAAATTATCATGCTTAAAATTACCATTCAATCCTTTGCCTATTAGAAAAATCAATCTTGATTATTGTAGCCCAAGTACTTTTGTTGCAATGATCTTTCAAACACGGTGATGTTTTTTGAGTGACCCTGTATTACCTGCAAATCTTTCCCGAGAAGGGGAGGGGGTAACTCCCATGTACGATGGTACGGGAATTGCCGTTATCTGAGCGTACTTTTTCGACATCGGAAATAATTTCTGAGGTATCATTTACAGCATCTTCCAGGACTGACCCTGTCAAATCACAAATTCTTAAATCTCGATCTTTGCTAAAAATAGCTAAATTACAATCTTGCAAAACCTTAAGCAGAAAATTTTTTTATGCAGTCTATCATAAATGCCGTGTTTGGATGGAAATTGTGCTCCAAATAAGATTTTATCGCATTTTCGCTCATTTTGGTTGATTGTGCCACTTCTCTTGACCACACTTTTAAAATTTAATGCCCAGAGCTATTAGCTTAAATTTGTAAAAAGTTATGCCTAGAGCTATTAGCAGACCAAATTGGGTTGCTCTGCCTGCCATCAGCCAAGATTTAGGTGGGGGGCTTCCCCCCAACCAAAATAGGACATTCCAGATAGCCCAACCACGATAGGTTAATGTACAGTAATAATAGATGGATAGATTATATACAGGCTGTTCCAAAGAAATTGTCCAACTTTTAAATTTGAAGAATCAGGAGCTATTTGAAATACCGTATACGAACCATTTAGGTAGTAGTTGAGAGCCGAGACTTATAATTTTCTGTTGAGTCTATTGTATTTCAAACTTGGCAAATTTTAAGAAACCAGGGGTGTCCTCAAAGTTATGGCCAATTTTTGCATGTTTTTTCATCTCGAAGATTTTCAATTTTGCACAGAATATTAGACGTCTCAGCTTTCAAAAAATATCCAAATTGTTCATATACATAAAATATTCTCGGATTTATTCAAATTTAAAAGTCAGACACTTTTTTGGAACACTCTGTATTAAAACGCTCGGTCGATCTACAAGTCGAAGTTAACACAATCTTTAACTTCCTTCGCAGCGGTACCATCTGGCGCAGTAGCAGCGGAACCAGCGGAAGAAGATATTGGAGCACGCGGTCATGCAGCCTCCGTTGAAAACATCAACTTAGGACCTGGAAACAAACAACAAGCATTTTCGAAACTTGTTGGTGATTCTAAGAAGTTGCCTGCGAAAATCATGCACCGGCAGATGCTAGGCAAGAGTTACATCCTGTCCAGCAATTAGATGCAGGGAATTTAAAGGAGAGTAATGCCAAGTCACAAACTGTAGGTATTGCAACGCAGGGACAGAATTCTGCATTCTCAAAAAATATACAAAATAAGGACAGTATGTTAATTCAAGTCAATAAACAAGGAGTCGATGCCTCCTCTTCGCAAGGAGGGCCTAATAACGTATTAATAAAAAAGGACGAAAGTAAGCCAACCGTTGCTCCTGGGATGAAAAGACAAGGAATAAAAACAAGCAGAAATTTAAGAAAATTGCAGCGCCGCGCCCAGTGGCCTAACTAAAGGGTGAGAAGAGTTGGCAAACTCTTTGAATCACAAACAAAGTAACACTAGAGAGGGACACAAAGATTGCAAAATCTTGAACTAGATTGCAGGGCTGGAAAAGATTTTTTAGTGCCTCCGACCAGGGAAATGTACCAACTAAATGCCTCCAAGATAGGTATATAACAATGTGTTGTGAGCGATAATGACAGTAGCTATGTAAAATGTAAAATGTGGATACTACATCAAAAATTACGAATTTTTAGAACTAAAGCAGCCTGGTGGTTTTAAAATCATTGAAACTCGAAAATTTTAGAAAATTCTAAATTTCCTTTGTTAGGTGTCAGTAAAGATCAAATTCATTTACAGTATTAACGTTGAATTAAAGTGTCAAAATTCCAAAGTTTTGTGACCTAACTCGTTTTGATCCATACTATTAAGCTCACAGAATTGTTAGTAGTCTACCCTTTCGTCTATTTAAATTCTTTAAAATGGCTGATTGCGTCAAAACATTAAGTTGATGAAAAGAAAATCGATGTGAAATCGTAAAATTACGACCACGTTTACACTACCAGTACAATTTTGATCCGCTACAAAGTTGTTACGGTTCAAGAGCGTTTACACTGCTCCTCCAGAACAAAATCATTTATTCTATAGACAGAAGGAACGAAAGTGTTACAAATTAGCAGGAAAAATGCATGATGAAGGCCGATCCGTTACACTTTAGTGGCTCAAAATCAGCGGCGTGGCCAGGATAAATTAACTGGGGGGTATTAGAATGAGGGGGTCTGGGGGCAAAACCCCAAGGAAAATTTTTGAGGACACGCCCTCTACTTTGGCTTAGGACGCTTCTCTCGATCCCATGTTTGCCGGTATTAACATAGAATTTTGATCATTTTGTGAAATTTTGTTTTATAGGTTAGTATCCCAAGGAAAATTTTTGAGTAAACATCAGTTTCGTTGGCTTAGAATCTCTATCTCCATCCCATCTTCACCAATGCCAAATTGGAAACTTTGACAATTTTGTAACAGTTTTCTATGAATCTTTGAAATCATCTTTGGGAAAAGTTTTGCGCAAAGACCTTATACTTTCTCAGAACGCTTTCCGACAATCCAATGTTTGCTTGACCCCGAAATGACGGCCTTGCAAATTCTGTGATAGTACATCTGGGAAAATTTTAAAAAATGCCAACCTTTACTTTGGCTTAGAATGACTCTCATTCACTTTCCATCATTTCTTGGACAAGTTCTTACTCACCCTACCTATACCAGGTTACTCCCCCCCCCCACGCCACTGCTCAAAATAAGTCTTTCCAACCTGTGACTGGCTGCAAAAGAAAACTTTAAAGATTTAGAACTAAATTTTGCAGATTTTTCAAATTTTGAAAGTTTTTCTGACTTATCCGTAATAAAAATATATATTACTGAACGGGTGTTAATGATTAAAAGTGCAAGAACAATCTGTTTTCGATAATTTTCTTCCAGTACTCAAGCTTCTTAATTGTTTGCCTATCTGAAAGGTTGGTTTCTTATAACAAGTATATTTGTATTTCAGAAATGTATTTTGTCAAATCATCTCAAACACTTTAAGTTTTTAGCCGTCCCACCTAAAACAAAAGAAGATCTGCAGAAACGATGGTCTGCCTTCCTTTGGAAAGTCAATATGATGTTGTTATATAAAGTTCTTTTTCTTCAAAAAACCTTACGTGATACACTCTTAACATTGAAAGAATTAAAAATGGAAAATATTTAGTAAAATCCCTTTCAGCNAAATGTATTTTGTCAAATCATCTCAAACACTTTAAGTTTTTAGCCGTCCCACCTAAAACAAAAGAAGATCTGCAGAAACGATGGTCTGCCTTCCTTTGGAAAGTCAATATGATGTTGTTATATAAAGTTCTTTTTCTTCAAAAAACCTTACGTGATGCACTCTTAACATTGAAAGAATTAAAAATGGAAGATATTTAGTAAAATCCCTTTCAGCGAAATTTAAAAAGTGCCTCCATTGTTATGTCGGATTTTGAAATATGCCTCCGACCGGCGGTCGTGCGGTCGAGCACTTTTTCCAGCCCTGCTAGATTGTTGCTTCGAATATACAATTGACGCCGTATACTTTGGCTTCATCATGAATGTTTTCAGACTACCTTCCGGTCCTCAAGGATTCTGTTGCGCCACTGGCCTAGCAAGCGCAAATGCTATTTTAACTCAGACTAGTGCGAGTAAACATTTTGACAGATCGGCTTAGGTTTGCAAGTTAAAAAGTAGTTATAGTACAGAAGTACAGAATGCTAACACTTCAATTAGAGTTGAACAACTGAATATGCAGCACGCCACGTCTTAGAGACGTACCTTTATTCTGGGTGCCTTTTACTTCATAAGTTTCTCTATTTGCTGTTTGTCGCTTCATGTTTACTATTTGATGTGTTGGCGCAAAAAATTCGCTGAATAACTTAAGATGAAAATTTACGTGGTCTGCTAAAAGTGAATACTTTTTGGCGCACTTGGTATAAACGAAATCGCGAAATGTTTACCAAAAAAATTTCCTTGCTTGCTGTACAGGCGTGTTTCTCTAGGGCTAAAGTTTTAAATGTTTGCGATATCTTTAGGTTATTTTGTAAATATATACTAACATACAGTTAACAATTTTTAATTAAATAGTATTTATGCTGCAAGTTAGCTTCCAATAGAGCTGGTAAAAACCCCAAAACTGACTTTCAAAACACATGAAATTGTTTGTCCCTAGTCAAGTGTGAATCTTAAAGGTATATCAGGGCATGCAGATACACAGAGACGGAGCATATCTTAGAATAAGACAGAACTCTTTAGAAAATGTACTTATCGTTTGGGGAAGGGGTGGTTGTGTTTTGCCATTTTATTATGTTTTTCAAACATTTTTAGCATCCAAAAGGTGTTTCCCGGTGTTCTCAAAAAAGAAACAATTAATTTGCAAGAATATTCGTCAAGCAGAGAAGCGACATGATTGCACAGATAAACAATTTATGCATCTCTTTTCCAGCATGGATCAATACCCTATGTATTCTCAAATCATTCATAAAACAAATAGGCTAAATGGTAAAGCCTTGGTAAATCATCCGCCCCGCTCTGATGTTTCCTTAACATGGAAATGTGAACAAACAATAGCCTACCAGGACTCCAAGATAATTTAACGCGTTTTAACAGTTGTTGTCGAAGCCTCAATTTAAAAGCTTACAACTTTTAAGAATTGAAAGCTTCTTTTAAATGTTTGATGCTCCTCTCTTAAAAACTGGCGCAATTAATTGTCATTTGAACATTCCCAGCAATTATTATGGAAGGCGTTGGGCTAAGTCTTGAAGAACCAGAAGCAAATATAAATCTATTATACCGGGTGTCCCAAAAAAGTATTCTGGTTTAAAAAATTAACAAAAATTCGATTATCAAGCAAATTTTTTATTTATTTGTTTTGTCAATGACCCAAAAATATTTAGAGATGATACAATTTTTGTTTGAAAAATTACACGATGAAAAACCTTATTTCGAACTGTATTTTTTGAGAAAAATAGTCGATCTTGCCTAAGAGCCAAAATTTTCAGACTTTTTATTATCCTTGCAGTCTCCAATGATAGTGCGAGTTTCTTTCTGTCATTTATGACCAAATTAAAAGCTTCAAATGGACAAAGAAATTGATCTGGTAATCATCTGTGTTTTTGCAGTATGATCCAAAACCAGGCAGCCCTAAAGAGCTAAATTCGCTCATTTTAAAACCAATTAAAAGATCAGTTATGTCTGGAAATATCTTGGTCCTTGATCTACTTACCAAAAAAAGAAATTTGAAGATCGGCCTTGTTATCAAATTCTGATAATTTTTCTAACAGGAGTACTTTTTGGGACACCCGCCGGCATTTCATAGATAACTCTTGTCTTCGTAGGAAACCAAGCATTTTATTTTGACTAGCCATATCTTAGCTAACATTATGTGGACTTGAAAGAGCGAGGCATCAAAGTCTAAGCTGGAGGCTTCTTCTTTCTAAAGTAGTAAATAAAGATGCTTTAAATGGAGGCTCTTCCGCGGCAACCTTTCAAAAGCGGACTTTTCTTTGGAAAGAATGAATGCATGTACTTTTCAGTGACAGCAGATATTCTGTCGATCCATCGCACGGATAAATTTTGTTGCAAATTTAACAGCACAAAAACTAGCACAGGCTTCAAATCTTTGAAAAAGATAGTGTGAATGGATATAAAATATTTGTTTTGATCAAGTCGCTTGAAAGAAACTTTACTGTAAATAGTTTACTTTAATTTTACCTTGACTTTTTTAATATCTTGGTTATTTTCAAAATTACAGCGATAATCTTTTGATTTTGATCAAAATAATTCAAGGAAATTTAGAAAGCGATTAAATACCATCGTAGTTTCTAAATCATTGAAGAGAAATGACAGGACTTTCAAGAAAACTATGGTTTATGAAGAGCTATAATATAGTCGTAAGATGAAGTCTATCACTCTTCTGGTTTACAATTTAGAAATTGATGACGTCACAATCTCAAACAAGTTGCAATATAGAAAAAGCTGTAATTTTGAAAATAATCAA
Organism: Aurelia aurita; assembly: GCA_004194415.1. Taxonomy (NCBI): domain Eukaryota; kingdom Metazoa; phylum Cnidaria; class Scyphozoa; order Semaeostomeae; family Ulmaridae; genus Aurelia; species Aurelia aurita. Next base: position 66,519 of record REGM01000330.1, read on the forward strand.
GATATAAAGAAAGTCAACGGTAGAAGCACAGAAAAGTACCTAAAGTTCCTGTCAAGCTATTCAATCTGAAGAAAGATGTAGTAGCCATTTACTTGCATTAGCTGTAATAAAGGTTTGAGCTGTCTTGGATTTGAGGCCTATGCTGCAAAAAATTGTTATTAACGCATTCACACAACCAACGTAAACGGTACTAATTAGTCAAACACGATGGCTATGGAAATAAACTGTTTAAGATATGAGATCTTGAAATATTACAACATATCATCTGTGTCATTGTTTTTCTGCATATCGTTTGCAGGGCTGCAGAAGCCTGCATGCCACTATTAAAGGGAATGTAAGCATACAAAAGTGGCTAAAGCCACTTGCGGTCAAATTCTAGCCAATCAGATATGAGTATTTCCTGTTGACATAGATCAGTTGCCCAAATATGCTTCGGTGAGTGTCAAGGTCTATTGTCTTTGTACGGCTATTTTTATCATCGGCTTATATATGCTTAGATTCCCTTCGACTTAAAATGGGAAGGCGCAAGGAAGGCATTTATGAACCGGATGAGTAAAGGTCATGGCCAACCTCGTCCCTAGGTCTTTTTGTCATATTCCCAACACGACAAAAGGCGCTGGGGACGAGGTTGGGTCATGGTGCGTTTGCAAATTTCTTATGTGTTCGCAAAAGAACATGCTACTTTCTTGCTGAAAATGTTCTTATAGAGCCCAGCTGCCTCCTTTGGTCTTGGCAATGTATAGGAAGCAACAAAAATGTGGCGTGTTTGAAGATTCTAGCTGAGAAAAGATTCTGATCACGGACAAGTCTATAATTTTTTATATCAAAAGATAGGTGCAAATCATTTTTCTACAAAATTCTAATCATCCAAAGTTGTATATTAATCTAGAAAATTCTTTCTACATCGTTCGTTGAAAATATGTTTGATTATAATTACCTTGGTAAATATATATATAACAAATACTACTACAATGAAGCCTTCTTCCCAATTACAAATCATTGGGGTGAGTAAAAAACTCGCACCTGTTGAAAAATGATCAACATTTGATTACATTACCGATCAGGAACATATCTTTATGTGTCTTTGTGTCGAGGATCAAATTCATTTTAGACCTAGTTTTGCAATGGGTTTGAGAATCTTTACTTTTAGAAGCTACCTGGTTTTAAAGCATACTCTGAAATCACTATGACTTATTATGACATTTAATTTTAATGCTGCACTACCATTTAAAGTGGTCTCTAATGTCCTTGATGAAGCTCTATTGTCGGGTAGGACTCGAACTTTTCATATGAAATCGCAAATTATAGATTTCTGGCTAAAAATTCCATGTTTTGTAAAATACTGTTCCCTAAAATAAGGTTTTCATGCCACAATTTCACAGCTTCTCTCTCGGAAGGACACAGTAAACACCTATTAAAGTTATTTGATCTTTGGCACAAACACAAAAACATGAAGTTTGAAGATCGGTAACGTAATCAAAATTTCAATGATTTTCCAAGCGATGCGATACAAGTATTTTTTGAGGGAGGGTGGGAGGGTACTCAAGTAAAATCTCGGAAGGGAGGCTCATTTGAGATAAGTTTACTTCTACCCAAAATAATATGAATATTCACAGACCGCAAAAACAAGTCAGTTCTCTTGGCCACCAAATACATTACAGCGATTCCACAAAACCCCAAAACACTATAACAGCGATTTCCTCAAAGCCCCCAAAAATAACTCATAGTTTCAGGAACCCAAAATAATAACCTAAGGCAAAATTTCAACCCCAAAAAATAACAAGCCTCCCTGTCCAAATTGTTACGAGTACCCCGTCCATTGGGACCGTAGGCAATACAGTGCTCGTACATTTCTGTGGTGATTCAAACACTTAATATAGAAAAAACCTACGTGAACCAAGATTTCAGCAAACGTCCACTGATAATCAATTTTATATCAGATTTCATCTCTAATATCCTCCCCAGTAGTACATCCAAACCTCTCTCCTGTTTTACATAGATCTCATCTCTAATATGATCCCCCAGTGCCAGCTAAACATTCTACCCCCGTTCTACATCAGTGCTCATCTCTAATATCCCCCCAGTGCCCGCTAAACATCATACCCCCGTTGGACATCAGATCTCATCTCTAACATCCTCCCCCCAGTGCCCGCTAAACATCCTACCCCCGTTGTCCATCAGATATCATCCCAAGAATCATCTTCCCTTTCCCTTTCCCTTTCCCCATCTTCTTCTTCCTCTTCTTCAGTATCCGTGTGTTCATTCCTAGTTGACGGAGCGTTGAAATCATCGGTGAAGGTCGATTTAGCCGAAGAATCAGCCGAAGATTTAACCAAAGACAAGCTCCCTGTTGGTTTCTTTGGGATCTCAAGTGGACCAACCGAATCAAACGAACGGTTAATACATCTGCAAGACTGTGGCTCTATCTCTTTTCCAACTGGGCATTTGTTACTGCATATACACTTGCAGGTTTTCTCATCCCATTTTTGCCTTGTTAATTCGCATATCTGTCTGTTACTACATATGCAGTCACAATTGCCATGGGACCACTAAAAAAAAAGAAAATTATTCAATGTTATTACTCTCAAGAAGAACGGAAGTGCCTCGTCAATAACGTATAGGAAAGTTCCACTTTTGAAAACCACTTTACAGGAAACTCAGACCCCGAATTGGCTAATTTTGGGAGACAATTAAGGTTGAATAAGGTTAAATAAAAGAAATGAAGACAATATATAGCACATTCCTTCAGGTACAGTTAAACCTCGAGCATGGCTATCTCGAAATACTCGCTATCTCAAAGAATTTAACCTTCAAGACCACTTTTAGTGGTGATCATTTTTAGCTGGCAAGCCCAGTTGATACCCTCCACCAAGGACTTCAAAAAATTTAGTGACATCATCTACCATTTAAATGGAGTATTTTGTGATAAAATTAGGCAAAGTATTTATCCATCGGGTTAACATCTAGCAACATCTCAACATCTCAAGCCAGTGAAGCCACGAGAAGTGAAGCAATCTCTCAAACCATTTATCAGATGCCTGTAAACTGATAACACCTATTCATTTCATAAAAAATTTTATAATTTTATACAGGGTAAGTATTCAACTAAAATACATAATTGCTTTACAAACTGCCCTGTTAAATAAATAAAAACTAAAAATTTACAATATTCTGATATAAGATCTAAGTATAATAAGCATGTATCAAAGTAAAAGGAAAAGTTTGAGAATGTTCAGGATCTGGAATTTTTCAAGGACGTTTTGAACTGGGTAAAAGTATTGGCTGTTTTAATTTCTGTATTTTGATCGTTCCACAGATTTGCTCCTCTATATCAGAAGCATTTTTGGCCAATTGCAGTTTTTAGAAACGGAACATAAAGGTCAGTGTTTGTATTACGAAGCTGTCTAACGCTGGTTTCAGATAACCTTCGGAACAGAATTATAAGATACTCAGGAGCTTCATGGTTTATGGATCTATAGACCATTTTCAATGTGTACCCAACATATCAACTGTAGATACGAAAATTTAGTTTTCAAAATCAATTGTGTCGTTCCCAAATTACAGGCGATTTTAGAAATAGCTTCATTCTTCTGTCTATCTTATCGCTCAAATATTTAATAGGAGGCTGCTGCATAACCACTTGAGACTGCCATTCAGATTTTTTTTGTCTGTTTTCTATTTTCTCGAGGCTGGATTGATAGCACATTTGATCAAGGATTTTTAGGCCTGTTTTGAAGGATTTTGAGATGAAGCATTTTTATAAAATCGCTTGTAATTTGAGAACGATACGATCGATTTTTACAAAATAAACTTTCTTATTTTAGTTGATATGTTTGCTACACAGGTATTATCAGTTTATAGAATTCTGCTAAATTGTTTGCAAGCTACAGGCTTTCAAACGTCTAAACATTTCTTTGCTTCACGCTGGGCACAGAGATGGAAATAATATGCCAAATGAATCATCATCATCATTATCATCAGTTATTTATTTAACGTAGGCTGAATAAATGGTAGCTGAATCAAGCTAATTAAGGCCTACTGAACTAAAATTAAAGAAAAATTTACAATTTCTGGAAATAAATGGTTAACAAGTGTTTTTCTTACAATCTGTACAAGATAAAAGCACATTAAGACATCTATCCTGTTAGAAACCCAACTTTTGGGATATATACTTTGCAGAGTTTACAGTTGCATTTATCACCATTCCAACAATTAATTTATGAAGTTTAAGCAATCATAGAAAGTTATGGACGAGCAAAAGCTCAATCTTTCAGCTTTTCAATACTTTTTATATTTTCTATTTTTGAATCTAAATATAAGTAATTTACCAAAAATGCACTTTTATGGCAATTTTGGGTCAGGTTTGAAGTGTTCTTGAAGCATCCCAAAAAGGAATATTTGCGCATATGAAAACTATACAGGGTGTCCCAAAAAAAGTGTCTGACTTTTAACTTTGAATATCTCCAGATAGAATTATCTAGAAAAACAACTGAAATATTTTTAGAAACCTGATAAATGTGATTTACTAACTTATGGAACTTTTTTCAAATACTGCATATTACCAAGACGGGGGTCATCTAAAACTTGGCTATGAATTTAACACCTTTTCAAGTCTTCGGTCACTCCTGCATATGGTTCCTTTCTAAGTGCATTTAAAACATGCATCTCGGACATTCAGGCAGCTTTTTAAGTAAAATTTGCAAATCCTTTCAATTATTTTGTTGTCACTGTACTTGTTTTAACGAATTGTAAGGTCCATTTTAAATTTAGTCGTAATACTGTTGTTTGTAAGGTTCACTTTAAACACAATGCAGCAATGCCTTATCTTGGGTAATATACCCCTTATGAGTCTCAACAATTAAATTTCATACAGTTTAAAGTTACTGACCACCCTCACGGCAGTAATTTGAGAGTTTTCCTCTGAGGGAACCGTACTGTGAGTGGATGATAGCGAACCCATACATCGTTCAATGCGTAATTTAATTAGGAATACCCTTGTGTGGAAATCCAGTTGAAAAAAGCGTCAGTAAATCATTTATCAACGTTATCATGATTTTAAAATACCGTTCCTTCAAAGGCTATTTAGGACCTAGCAAGACCGTAGAATCACGAAAATAACTTAAGCAGATAGATTGTTTCCTTGTTTACCAAAGTGTGTCTGAGAATTTGGCTATAATATCTAATTCGTAAGCTATAGCTTCCGCAATAATTGGATTAAGTTTCTTAGCCTTCCCAGCAGCTTTGTTCGGTCTAAAATCCAGACCAGTTGATCGTCAAAAAAACGCAGACACAAATTGGTAGCTACATGCATTATCTCACACTGTGCCAAATTTCTCATCATTTGATTGGTCCTGCAGGTTCTAAATAGAAACTTAGTACCTAATACTAGAGGATTTTTCAGTTCCGAGAAAGCTGCCTTTTAGTAAAGGCTCACTTGTGTAATGGAGTAGGTCCCAGGCCCCTAAGGCGTAACCACTTCATGTACACGTGTTGTATTATTCGTTACTTTGATTGCTTGCTGTACACACGCTCACTCGTTTGCCTTAGCCTTCCACCTCGATATCTACGGATTATTATAACTTGCAATGGTGATCAGACCACAAAATAAACTGGGTCAATCCCAATAGCAACATGAAGCTTGTAACTAAGTACTAATGTCAATAAATCGAAACAACGCAATGAAAGTTGACATCCCACAGGTGGATTAACACACAATCATTTCATCTTGAAGGTCAAGTGATTATCTTTAATCCCTTCCTATTTAGGAATAACTCTTTACTGTAACTTTTAGTTTCTTATCTTTAACTAAGAATTATCATTACTTCCAGTGCTTAGATATTGACTGGGAGGGTTTCAAACTGTAGCTTCGACCCTGCATTATTGATAAAAGGAAAAAATTGAAAATGATACTTTTGGTCATATTAACTAGGGCAGTAACCTTAAAGACAAATGACGGATATATAGCGCCTAGTTTAAAAATAGAACAAAAGATGTCTGAGTGCCTTCATTGTCCAGTTGATTTGATAATCTCTTGAGGTCATCAAATACAATGGAATACAATAGGCTATATTTGGACTGCCCAGGCCCCTGATTTAAGTCGCCTTATATCTCCGTCATTTGTCTTTAAGTAACTCTTTCTCACAAAAAGAAGCTACCAAAGAAGAAAGCTAGTTTGGTTTTCCAACAATGAATATCGCTATAAAATTAGGGAATAGCAAAGTAAAGAGTGAAAAAAAAATGCTTAAAAATTAGCTTCAACTTCGAGGACTCCATGGTTTCTTACAGTTTTGTCAAATTTAAACTACAATTAACTTTTCAAAGCATATCTAACTTTTTCATATACAGTAAATATTTTTAGACATATTCAAATCCAAAAGTGGGGCATTTTTTTGGGACACCCTATATATTTTCGGGAATGCTCGGCAAAAATGCTTTCAGATGACATAGAAATGATATGCGGCAATTATGCCGTTTTGTCTGTAGAAAATGTGGGTAACACTGAATTTCAGGGGTAAGGGAAGGGGTAGGGTTAGGATTACCGCTAGAGTTTCGGTTCAGATTAGGGTTAACTAGCCTTCTTATACATATCTACAATGATAATAACATTAAATTTTGCCCAAATTTGCAGTGTTTCAGTGGTCTCATGGATCAATCCCGAGTATCATATTTTTTCAATTCATAAAAAAGTGAAAGAAAATGAAAATTCGTTCGACGCCCCCCCCCCCCTAAATATGGTAAATTTTAATTTTGTTGGTTTTGATATTTGTCTCATTAAATACTCTTCCAATTTGCCATCAATCACTATTCTACCATTTTCCATTGTCATAGTACAGTCATATTTCCAAAACCTGGGAGTTTGGGCCAGTTTTAGTACAGTCATATTTCCAAAACCTGGGATTTTGGGCTCCTTTTAGTACAGTCATATTTCCAAAACCTGGGATTTTGGGCCCCTTTTAGTACAGTCATATTTCCAAAACCTGGGCCCCTGGGATTCTGGACTACGTCCTTTGGAATTGAGATCATAGCCTACCTTGGAAATAAACTGTGACAGCTTTTACCGCAAGGAATAAAACAAACAAGCACCCTTCCTATTTTAAAAAACCAATTAGATGCCGGAACGGTAATAACTGCAACTGTAGACTCTGTAAAACATATATTCCGAAAGTTGGGTTCCTAACAGGATAGATGCTTTTATCTTGTAATATATTTATTGCACATTTTTAATAAATTTATTTTAGATATTGTAAAATTTTGTAAAGTAGGCCATAATTAGTTCTAATTTAGCTATTTCTAACTTAGCCTACTAAAAATAAATCAATGATGATGATGATTTTGTCACCCGGTATGTATAGTGCAAAGAGAAGACATTACTCACTATTCTGTCGCTTGGACAAGTTTGAGGTGATTTGTTGCATTCACATTGACAATTCTTCTGAGAATATATCTGTTGTGGGTAGCAATCACTTGCTTTTACAATACATTGACAAGCACAGCTAGCGTGCTCCACAAAGGTCTTTTTTTCATACTTAAATACACCTGCCGAAAGAAAAAATTGACCCAAATGAAAAACGCATAGACTCAGAGAAGATATCATGAACGAAAACGCTACTGCGTTGAACTTGCTAAGATAAAGATTAGCATTTAAAGAGTTCTTTTGGTGAAAACAATTTGGAAATTTATTTTTAGTAAGTCCTGTTTTAAAGAATTCCAATCAAAATAATACGCTACCACTTCACCGACGAAATAGAGTAAACGAATCTTCAAATCTCAAAATTCTCGTGACAAATCTACTGAACCATTCACGCGCAATACAATTGTCGGGGAAATCTGAGTTCTTGCAAAAGACTTGTTTCTTCGTGGGTCGGCGTGAAGCCTTCACCAGAGTTATGCATACAGACATATTTATCGTTAGGCATAAGTTTATACGATGATAGATTAGTTTCTTCGTGGTTCGGTAAATAAATAATGCTTTTTAACCGAAACAATAGCTTCGCCCCCCCAATATTTGGCAAAGTGTCCGCCACTGCACCAGAGTTATGCATACCTACTTATGTATCGTTAGGCATAAGCTCATACAATGAAAGCCCACTCATGTACAATGATATTTCACCATATAGATAAACACAATAAATCATAAGGGGTAAGAATCTTACCTGGAGTATATCTAAATACATCAAGTGTCTTGTTTTTCGTTCCAACGGCAATGCATTCTTGACCAAATTTACAACAGCCACCACACCTTTTAAGAACCACACAGTTTGGATGGAAAAATGTTCCTAGTGCTGATATAGACTCTTGTTTGTTTGTTAGTGCGCAGCCAGTGCTGACGACATCAGCTGAAAAGAACATTTGTAAGCCAGTAATTAGTATGTAGAAGAACTTGAGAACAATGTCATTAAATAGAATTAAACAGTTCATCAATAAGATTATTAAACCTGCAGCTCAAAATCCACAGAAATCGAACTTTTTTTAACAAGTTCCAACAGTGCGAAGCTGAAACTCCAAAAAGTGACCCCCAGAAAGATGATACTTGCCTTGCCATTAAAAACACGATTTTGCTCGATCTTTGAAGAAAAGCTATACTTTGTAAGGCAAGGTCCAGTGGTCCGCACTTTGCACATGGCCGAGTTTGAATACCAATATGTGAAATTGACAAGAATTTTTATGCTCTGCACACCTACGATGTAGCACTCTTGAATCAAATAAACAAACAAAAACAAACAGTTACTTTCGGGTGTGCTAAAGATGCACGGTTTTGCTCTTTTTATTTAAATCAGATGTGTGAAAACTATTCATGAGTGCTTCAAACAAAAACAGCAAAACCGTACATCTTTAGCACATCCGAAAGTAACTGTTTGTTCTTTTTGTTTATTTGCAATTCATGAGTACTTCAAGCAAATTGAATCGTTCTATCATCTTAGAAATGCTCTGCGATGCAATTCTTTTGTGATACAAATTATACAGTTGTCTGAAGCGGAGAGCGTCTACAGAGAAAAATATGGACCAACAAAATATTTTACAATTTAGCAAAGACTGGTTGTTTCTTATAAAAATTTGCAGACGTACAAACGACAAACGAAGTCAAACTGATGCCCGAATCATTGGTAAGTGAATCAACCAGCTTAAGAATTTTATCTAAACTTTTTCGGGACAATGGAAAGGGTTTTATGCAAGGAGAAGCTTAGGCCCAGATGATATCACTACCAAAAGTCACTGAAAATTGTCTGCGATTATGAGATCTAATAGAGGCGAATGTGTTTAGCTTATTGCTCATGGCAATATGTATAATCGCTGAAATCCTCATCTTTATATCTCATTTGTAGCGATTTCTATCGATATTTCAACGAAGGTCAATATTATTCGACCGGAAAATAAATGCAGCTCCGGCTCCAAATAAGATATGTTTCTATACATGTAAACAACTCTGGACGGACATCTCTAAAATTGATTTATAAAAAAAATTGCGAATAACTGCAGTAATTTAGCATCCATTTCACTTTTTATGAGGGTACTAGAAAATTCACCCCCAACAGACGATTTCATATCAAGGCACAGTGATCCAGGGCAGGGAATAAATGGCAAAATATGAAGTTTTGAATACAAAATTAATTATACACTGTCCTAATTAAACATACTCTGGGGGTCGGTGTACAGCAAAAAAAATTAAAATCGGTCAAGAGATAGTGGAGATATTGATTTTTAAAGCTTGGCCTAAATTTGTTGTTTGTTTACATTACTGTTTCCGGAATAGCAGTGTTTGTAGAGCATTTTTCAAGTTAGCATTTCGCAGCTCGGAAGAGACAGAAATTATTCATTTTTGTCTCATTTTAAACTACTAATCATGTAATTTGAAGTAATTGCAGTATATTTTGTACTTTGGTTATTTTTTATACTTTTTAAAACAATTCCATAATGGCGGTTTTTTGAGAAGTTAAGGGGCCCAAAAAGTTAACTGTAAAATTCAACGCTAAATACAAAAAAAGGGAGGAAAAGGGAGAAATCCAGATAAATTCTATAATTAAGAACCAGTCTCCGTGCACATTTCTGCCAAAGGGTTCGTACAAATTCGTAGCCAAAATTTTTTTATGACACTTCTTATATTTCCGGTTGAGCCTCTATTTTTGGCATTTTAAAGCGATTTTTGCTGAAAAAACTTGTCAAATCTAAAATTCAATCTTATTCCTTGCAGAAATGGGATTTGTATGATGTAACTCGATGATTTATCCTGTTTGTAGACTAATCACGCGCCTTAAGATAGCTTTTTGATGAAAAATTGCGTTTTTACTTTTTACTCCTCATAGTGAATTGAAAGAATTGCAAAAATCATCAATTTTATGCAACATTACATTTTGTAAGCAGGTGCAAATATTGATTTTGTTGTGACCGAACCATATATATGATATTAGGAAGTTGTAAATCCCCATACTAGACTTATATAGAAAAAATTGTACGAAATATCTAAAAATCTAAAAAATCAAAAGGTTCCAATAGAACATTACAAATTGTCATAAAAAAAGTTTGGCTACGAATTTTTACGAACCCTTTGGCAGAAATGTGCACAGAGACTGGTTCTTAATTATAGAATTTATCTGGATTTCTCCCTTTTCCTCCCTTTTTTTGTATTTAGCGTTGAATTTTGCAGTTAACTTTTTAGGCCCCTTAACTTCTCAAAAAACCGCCATTATCGAATTGTTTAAAAAAGTATCAAAAATAACGAAATTAATAAATATATTGCAATTACTTCAAAGTACATGATTAGTAGTTTAAAATGAGACAAAAATGAATAATTTCTGACTCTTCTGAGCTGCGAAATGATAACTTGAAAAATGCTCTACAAAAACTGCTATTCCGGAAACAGTAATGTAAACAAACAACAAATTAGGCCAAATTTCAAAAATCAGTATCTCCGCTGTCTCTTGACCGATTTTAATTCTTTTCAGTGTACACTGACCCCCAAGGTGTACTTAATAACGATGATATAAAATGATTTTGGAATTCAAAACTTCATATTTTGCCATTTATTCCTTTATTTTGCAATTCTGGATCACTGTGCAAGGGACTAGAAAGCGGCGATGTCATTGGCTGATTAGCATGAAATTGGATGATCCCCGCGTGCTCTGGCAACCAGTAAGGATTTGAGCCTTATCTTAAAAAAACAGGCCCGTAGGAGCATTGTTGCGATCGGGGGGCACCGTCTCGTGCCGAAAATGGGGGTTTGGGGGGCTAAGCCCCCAGAAAAAATTTTTGGCCACGCCCTTTACTTTGGGTTAGAAAACATCTCCCGATCCCATTTTCCCATTTCTAAAATAAAAATTTAGACGGATTTCGTAGTGATTTTTCTATAAATCTGCACCTATTGAAAAATTTTGAGGGTACACACTCTACTTTGGCTCAGAATGCATTTTTCAATCCAATATTACCCTGGTTGCCAGACAGATATAACCAAAGGGAAATCTTTCTTTCAGGGTGGGTCTGGTACCCACAGTACCCATTGGTTACCCACACTAAAATCGAAACTCGGACAATTTGCAAAATTCTTGCCCCACCCAACTTATACCCAAGCAATTTCTCATGTTTCTCCTCATTTTCGAGAGAACTTCAAGAACGTGAGGGATGCAAACGCCAGCTACAACTAAACTAAGATAAGAAGTGCTTTTAAAGGGCACTACTTTGGTTTTAGTTGAATTCTTCAGTCAATTTTACTTAACAAGATGAAAGAAAAAGTGCAACTTTTGGGAATTATTGGGGGGGGGTCCGGGTCCCACCGGCCCCAATAGGCGCTACGGGCCTGTAAAAAATTCGGCAAAATTAGATGGATCCAAGTTAGCCTGCCGTTTAAATTGCTCAAAACCACACGATAGTTGTTTTTGTAGCGGTTCAAAGAGGGAAACTTTTTCTTGGGACACCCGGTACATAAATAGGCCAAAAAATGTCGCTGCAATTTGAGTTGTTGATAAAAACAATTAGTGGCTTATCATAAACTCTTAAAGGCAATTGACGGAGATATAAGGTAACTTAAGTCAAAACGAATACAAGTATCCAAGAAGTGTGACCGAAAAAGGCGAAAATTGGACCGTCCACCCTTCTATAACCTCCCTGTACCCCCAAGAAAGCTTCGCATAAACCTCTATGAAATTTTACGCTCTCAATGCATCAATCTAGCAGACGATGTCTCGGATTTCCTATAAGTGTCTTAGTTTCTGAGTAATTAATAAAAAAAGCTTTTGTTGCACAACGATGCATCATTTGAGAGGCATCTATTCAAGGGGTGTCTATTCGAGAGGGGGGCGTTTAACAGAGGGGGGTAGAGGAAATACGGTAGCTGAGCAACAAATAGATGAAAGCTAATTTTGGCTGAGATACATTAGGTGGCATGCAATGAGAAAGCTGAACGTTGAAAGGAACTATGGAAATGCAGCAGTGCGTATTGGGCCTAAATGGAACACGAGGAAGGCTCACTCATGCACGATGGCATAGATAAAAAAGACAGATTACCTTCAAAAATACTATAGGTAACTGTTGAAAAGGACTATGACCTGACGCTGAAAAGGACTATCCAAATGGAGCAGTGTCTATTAGGCCTAAATGGAACAAGAGGAAGGCTCAATAGACATTAACGCTAAAGATGGCGCCAAAGACTTTGTTATGTTTTGCTGCAAAGCATGCTGGTAAAAAGCTCCCTGACGACCAGCTAACGACGTAAACATTTCGGTCTGCCGTTTCAACTAGCTATCTTGAATTCGAATCGACCTTGAATTCGAATGCAACATGGTCCGAAAGGAAACCTTTCTACAGCAGAAAAAGTAGATTCGCGTTCGAATTACAAAATTGCTTTTTACCAGCATGCTTTGCGCGGCCGCCATCTTTCGCGTTATTGTCCTATTCAGGTACGATGTTAGACTCAATACATGTCGTAGTTTTGCTCTTTGACTGAACTGATAACGCTACAACTACGACTCATTTCCCTACGCTTCCAGAAACGGATTTGGGCCATGCTGAATCAGTAAGAGGCTAAATCACCTGCTATTTTTTTCTCAAAACCACCGAGCCCAAAACGCCACAAAAAGCAGTTTTCCTGAACTGCTGCACCATAAAATGAGCTACCAGTACTTAGATGAATGTTTCTTCTAGCCATGATTGCAAAAACTTTCTTCCTCTAAGCCATTTTCTGTTCGTTTGGAGATGCAAAAGATCTTGTAAATACGCTCGCATCTTTCGAGATTTTTGTTTGCTTCAGCCGTTTCAGCAGATCAATCGAACGCGGCACTCGACGGTCTTTGTTGGCTTTTGGCGGGAAGTCAAATTCAAAGAAGGACTAGCCAATGAGAGTGCGGTTACTCAAATCCTGCATTCTGATTGGAACAGAAAAATCATTGCCGATTGAGATTTTTGACCACTTTTACAGCTCTAGGGAAATAAGACCCTCACTGCAGCGACAACAACAACAGCAATTCAATTCAATTAGATGAGCGTAAGTTAAGGGCCTTATGCAGTGAGGCTAGTACGATGTTACGATGGCATACACAGGCATTACATTGAGAAAACCGACCGTTAAAAAAGACTAGCGCACTCACCGGCAGGAGCAGGATCCATCACCTTTGTACTACCAAAATAAACAACGTCTTCCACCTTTGATTCATAAACATAGGTAGGACCAGTCATACCAACTCCACCATGCGCACCAGGAACACGTCCAGCACCTAGTGGACCAGTTAATCCTAAAACTAAGAATCGTCATTAATAAATGATGGGAATGACCATAGCGTGTATCAGATAAAAAAAAGTTTACTAACTCGAATAGCTATACTGGGGTGGAGGCTACTCGATAAAACGATAAAATTGATCTCCCCTTTTAGCAACTTTACTTAGTTGATCATCGAAAATTTAAATTTTACACAAAAAAGAACAAGAATTGTAATGACTACATACAGTTCAGCTTAGATACATAAAATCGCTGAGGCAGATGTTTACATCCACCTTCTTTAATTGATGTAAACTCAAGTCTCTCCTTTCAGCTACCCATTCTCGGGTGCATAATGGGTGAGTTAGGCATACAAGTCCACGGAATCTTTTGAGATATGCTCTTATTACATTTGTTGCTCTATCAATCGGCCGGTCGAGAATTTTTCCCTCCAAATGATGGCCGGCTTTAGAAAAAATCGGCGAAAAGTATACTCCAAAACGTACACATTACACTGAGCAACATTGAAATAACAGCCCGCTCTAACAAAATACCCCTTTTGGCAACCGGCTCTAGAAAAATTGCCTTCAATCCATACCCGACGCTATCAAAAAGAGGCGAAAACGATACCCGGAAAGGAGTGCACAAAATATGCTAAGTCGACCCCCCCCAGGCTGTAGTGATGCTTTTCTGCAATCGCTAAATGCTTTGCGATAGAAAACGTGAAAAATAGGATTGAGATTTGTGCCTCTTTTTAATTTTGAAGAAGCGTTTCTATAAAACTTCTTCTAATTTCGGAACGACAGGTCCGATGTAGATGAGGAAAAACTCATATAAATTTGAAGATCTTGGCTCTTCAGCGATGCATTGCAAAATTCATTCTATAAATGACTACAAATTTACAGCCTTTAAACGGGGACGGTATTACACCCAGTAGAAGAAAATTTGATCAGTTTAAATTCACAAAAACATTAATCAAGTCATATTTCTCATGTAAACTCACATCAACGAATAGATGAACCGAGAGGCTGGACGTGATCTCCCCTCCCTCAACCGGAATGAAATCTAGTCCTGATGGCGAGTCAGGCCCCATATCTAGGCCACGTGCTAACCTCTGACCAACGGATTAACACTTCAATAGATGGTGGCAAGGAGTTTCTTTCATGATATTAGTTATCAAACCGCTGAACTGTTTTTTGAACTCCCCCAAAGATCCTCCTGTTTTCTTGTACCTTCTCCAGAGAAACTTGAGGCAGCTTTGGCAGTATATAAATAAGCATGCATTTTAAGAACAGGATGTTAGTAATGCGAAAAATCACATCTGAATAGGAATCTACTGAGTGCACCAAAAAGAAGTCTATATTTTTGAGAGCCAACTGCAAGGAAAAAAATTTCGATTTCATTGCCTTTTCAAAATGCTAAAAGACCTGATCAAACTTAGAAATATAGTTGAATTATTCATTGTACATTTAATTTGTGGGGAAACTTTTTTCAGGTGATTTGTGAGCTCTTAGGCATGCAGTTTTGCTGTAATTGGCTATTGGCTAGGCCATTTTTGAAAACCACTGGTTTCAGGTGCACTCTAAATTTTGACTCTGCGAACTTGTATCTCCGGTGTTTGGTGGACGATTTTTAAATGCAAGGTACATGGATTTAAGTTGAAGATTAATAGATTTAGCTATGCAATCGGAAAGTCCTGATATCTTGTCGTTTTGTTCCTTTTCCAATCAAAAAGAGGTACTTTTTTGAGACACCATACCAACCATAGTTTGCTTAGAACAAAATGAGTTTCATTGTGTTGTTACTTTTAGAATTGCATATATTTATGGTAACAGAACTGATAAACACTCACCTTCCTTGTCATTCGAAATTTTGCGCACCATTTTTGTCTCTTTCTTTATCTGGAAGCCTTCTGGTTTGAATTCTCTGATGATATCTTGTATGCTGTGTATCCTATTCAGTTTTTCAAGCACTTTAGGATCAAACTACAAAGAAAAGCGCAAAGTTAAGTTACCATATGATATTTTCTTACTCAATCTTGCTAATTTGATGTGGCATTTAAAAGAAGGGGCGTTATTAAAGGCAAGAATTTATTGCAAAAGTTGAAGTTTAAAAGTGAAATATTTCTTGATCCAGCACAAATAGTTGTATAATCTGTAAAATTTAATTACTTTGTGTACTTTTGTTCTTTTCAATGAATGCTGCTATGTCTTTGCATTTAAGATGGAGACATCTATAAGGAGGAGTTTTTTGCCATTTTGGTGAATGTGATTGTGGTTTTATAGCACCAAGCACTGGGATCGTAGAAGTAGCTGACTTGCTAATTGAGTCTGCAACCCCTTGTCATGATGCTACTGTGGTTATAGGTTTATAAACTTTATCCTCTATTCCCCTAGAGCTGTTTTGAATCCCAGACGTTTACTGGTTCTGAGAGTTATCCATTTCCCCTGCCTTTGTCTCTTCTATTCAGTGTCAAATTGGACTGTCACTTAATGGAATTTGTCACTTTATTAAAATTGATTTGTTACCTCAAAGTGGATTTGTCATCCAGTAGCGGCATCACAGGGCGGACTGGGGGTACGTCTCCCCCAGTTTGTACCAGGATTTATTTTGTAATTTTGTCTAAATCCAAGGAAAAATGTTGGGGAGAGGTGATATTTTAGCAACGTACTTTTGGTACTGTTATGATCTCTGGTTTCTTATTGAAAACTACTTGTAGCTTGAGCAAATGCTTCCTGACTTATTTTTTGTTTAAATGATGGGCTCTAGTCATTCATCTAATAACCAACCATCGTTGTTTATAATTTTCTATTTTTAGAAATTCTTAGCAATTTCTATTGACTTTTGTGACTACTGAGATTTTGACAGGATTATTTGCTTCTACTGACAGGCACTTAAAGGGTGTTCCTGTTGTGCTTCCTATTGTTAGAAGGGTGTCCCCTAGCAGTAAAAAGGGTGTGGCCAACATTTTCCCCGCCCATTGTAGTCCTGTCCCCCCACTTCTTGGTGGCTGGTGGTGACAGTCTATAAATAGGACAAAAAGAAAATTCAAACTTCCCATTATTTCTTTTGGCTTTCCTTTCCATGGGCAAGTGTCGGATTATTAAATACAATTTAGGCTATTTTGAGATCTCATCCTTTAACTCAGGTGATTCAGTTTCATGGATTTGGAATAATAGAAATATCAAATATAAACACGATGATTTTGTTTGTTGTCGTTCTTGCCCTCCAAAATATGGTATTCAAACTAAATGAAATGACTGAATTTGCATACAGTAAATGAAATGAGAAACTGACTGTAACAGCGTAAAAATGCAAAATCGTATCAAGATTAACTTATTGGAATTCCTACCTTTAGGAAACCCACTACCCAGCAACAGGACAGGTGTCTATAACTTTAGTTTAAAATGATAATTGTAAAGAAGATACACTGTTATGATAACAAATGTCAAAATTCATTCATATTTATCTCTTATAAGCAGGGACACCAGACAAGCCACATTTTTAGGGGGGGGACTGCATAGATGAGGCACAACAAAGGAAAAAGCATTTAGGTCATTTCAAGAGGGCAGGAGGAGGAGGGGCAGTCTCCCCCTTCCCGCTCCTCTGGCGTTCCTTGTGTTATAAACAGAGGATTTTCTGTTTGGAAAAATTTTGAATTTGACCAGAAGTTATATTTTTATGACATCACTTGTGACAATTGAGAACTAAGCGTGGCTATTATATCTTTTACATGTATGTCTAAATGGTCCAGAAATATCATAGCTCCTGAATAAATTCAAAAGATCTAACAAAAGGTCTATATTATTACATATTATATTATATACTGTATATAGATATATACGTTTTTGTATTTTGATACTTTGCAAAAAAATTCAAGACTGCTTACCTCCTGGGGGGGGAAGACTTGGGGATGAACGGGGGTCTGCCGCCCGGTTTTCAAAAAGCTACTCCACTTCTAACTGCCAAAATTTACCTTTGTACCCACTTTTATGATGAATTTTGGCAAAAACTACCCATTTTAAACTATTTTTTTGCCAATTTCAGCCAAACCGACCCATGTTTAAGGAAGATCTGCCGAAAAATGACCCTTTGTTTAGAGAATTTTTGGCCAAAAACCCACCCATATGGGCGGCACATACATACCCATACCCTCAACATGTTATGTACCCTCCCAGGGCTTACCTCTTTCTTTAATTTTACCCACAGGCTGCGCCAATTCCATATTGGTGGTTGATGAACTGTTTTAGTGTTCATTTACTCGGACCCCCAATTTTGGTAGCTTTATCCAAAGCCCCCCCCCCCAAACAGCATCCTATACTGCCAAACATTTGCAAGCATGGCCAAAGCTGAAGACTAAGAGTGTAAATTCCTGCACTAACACTACCCTGGCATTGTCTAACAAATGGAATTCTCACAGGCAGAGGCAGTCCAGATGAAAGCAATTAGCATGTTCTAATTATAGTCATTGTAATACCCTTTATAAAACCTCTCACTGCTATAAAAGATCCTGTTCTGTTCTTTTGAGTGGGATAAATCATTCATCATAATCCCTTGAGGCCTAAAGTAAGGAACCATGCAAATTGGATCAAAGTCTTTAACCATATTAACTATGCTTTAACTCCTGTTTCAGCATAATGCTTCCTTTGCGTATCATTTGCACGTTACGGCCCTTTACCCCGATGGACTAAAACGGTGCTCGCCTGGAATATATACTTTGAACTTTCCATTTTACTGAGAGTTTTACTAGTGACAGATTTACTTAAAACCCCCCTCTTTCCCCTCTTCTCCTCTCAACCCTTGTATCTCTTGAGAGGAGAAGAGGGGGGTTTTAAGTAAATCTGAAGATAGGCCCTGGTGTCTCTGCATACTTACATATCGCTCATTTTTCTTGAGCACTTTGCCAGACGCTAGTCCTGCTTGTTGTGGTGATGACTGAATCTCAACGAGCTTTGATTTGCCATCTTTCTTCTTGTTTGCCTTGACCTTTTTTGGTCTATTCTTGTTGCGAGGTTTCTTCGGTCTATTGCTGGGTCTGTTAGGCCTCTTAGGCCTTTGCTTTCTTTTCCTCAGCCAAGACGGCCGCCGCTGGCTGAAATCGAAATCAACGGGCAGCAATCGCCGCATTGCTATCGGTCTTCCATTTGAGTTCTGTTTTCGACGAATGTTTGTTGGCTTTTTCGAAGCAGCTGCATTCTCACAAACAAATATAATTAATAAAACAGCTGCTAATAATATTATTGTCCTCATTTTGCGTATAACTGCGAATTTACCGCCTTTTGATTACAGATAAGACTTTTCCTTGCCTGTTTCCTCTCCTGTCTTGGTCTGTTTGCTTTGTTGCTACCACCCAGGGCAGGGTTACATTACGTACTTTGAAACAGGAAGGTCCAAGTGCGTCATACGTCATCCAGCGTCATCTGATTAGAGACGACAAAATCTGACAAAATAAAACACAATATCTTGTACAGCGAAGACAGCAATACGATTAGCAAAGGGATAAAAACAGTAATACACAGTGAAACCAATATCCGGACCCCGGGGGGGGGGCACTCACTCCTATACTCTTCTATAGTATCATGCTCGTACAAAGGTGCAACATATCTTATATACTAACGGGTGATCGATCGGCTAAGATTGTTCCATTGTGGTGGAATTAATTTGTTTGCCGTGTTATCATCTNATATGACCAGTGTGATTCTGTGTGATGAATCAGGGACGAAGAGTTAAACCTAAAGTAGCTGAATTGCGTAACACATTTTCCTATTTCAAATTCTATTTTAAAATGCTTGATTAAAAATATCATGACAGAAGCGTGTCGATTTATCAAATGCAAAAAAGAACATCCTTTTGTGAAATTACGGTCGAATTGGCATCCCTAAACGAGGGCCCGCGCGGGCCCGTGCCTACGTTGAAGTAAGGTACCCTTTCCCGCGTTTTTTTGTAAGAGCATGATAACACATCAGGTACCAAGTGGCCCCCCCGGGATCCGGACAAAAATACAAAAGTGCATTGTTATTGCACCGTCTGATTAGAGACATCGAAATATGATGGTCAGCATCATAATAGGGATAAAACATCAAACAAAATTGTAGCCAAAATGTGGCAATGCTGACACAATTGTACAGTAATCAACAAAGAGCTAAATATAGCAAAAATAATAAATGTGCAGAAAAGGAAACGAAAGTGGGTCTAACATGATCCGATTAGAGACGCGAAATATGGCAAAAAATGGACAATAATGTCAAATTGTAGAAATATGATTAACTTAACAAAGATACTAAAACAATAAAAGTAGAATAGTAAACAGACATACCAGATACGTCATAATGGATAGTGACAAAAAAGACAAACGAAAAACAAAGAATAAGATGGATAACCATGCATTGTGTTGCGTCATCTCACCAGAGACACCAAAATATTGCGAAAATCATAAGAAATATGGCGAAAATACAGACGTCAACAAGAGACAACAGATGGCATGGTACAAAAACATCCATATTTGACCCCTTCTCCTCGCTCCCTCAAAGTTTTTTAATTTAGATCATATGTTTAGACGCAACTATGAATCTAGAGACCTGGGCACGAGGCAAAAAGGGCGCGAAAAGCATTGGCAGGTGGCAGATCGACACCCCTGAACGGGTAATTGTGTTGTAAACGGGTACGGCAGGGCACGAGCGTTAAACAGAGACGATAACTATCGAGTTTCCCTTTTTATATTTGATATTCTCTTTATACTTTAAACCAATTCTAGTGAGATTCTGGTTGGCTCTCATTCCTAGGAGCTCTCTAATAATACATCAAATACACCCCCCAGTAACGACCCCGCTGAAACGCTTCCCCGCCAAGGTGAAATGATGACCCGCCAAGAAAATTTGTTTCCCCGCCGAAATTTTGCTCTTCCCCGCCGTGATTTTTGTGATCCTGGTCTAAAATTTATAACTTGGGAATTTCCCCGCTGTCTTTTTAATGCCCGGCGGGGTCGTTACTGGGGGGTGTTCAAATATATCCGCAGGCGCATTCCAGTCTTTCTCGAGCACTGTGTGCCCTTCAAAATACGGCAAATTCCGCGCAGAATTTTCACGAATAAATCACACACTGACACAGATATAGTTTTCTCAAACGTATATTGAATATTTCAATGTACCACGAGGTCTTTCTCAAGCACCGTGTACTCAATGAACTCAAGTTACTAAAGTCAAATTAACGAAGTTACGATGCACTATTTATACAACTAGCTTGCCTGGAGGTAAACTCATTAACACTAGTCATTATCCTTTGTGTCGGATACCTAAATGTGGGTTGGGCACCTAACTTGTAAGTTCTAAGGTTGAGTCACAAATGGTAGGTGTGGACAATACTACCTGAAATGCGAGTGTCAGAATCTCTAAAGCAATATGAACCGTTAGGCCTTAGTCACAAAGCGCGCGAACAGTCCAGTGACGTAAACTTAGTAGCAAACAAGCATGACTAACATGGGGAAGTGCAAATGAATGGAACCAAAGGAAATATGCGCAAACGAGGCTGCAAAAGTAGCGGTATCACAGTTAGACCACCCGAGACCACCACGTTGCAGACACATTCTTTTATAAGAAACTCTTTACAAAGCCTAATTTCCTATTTCCACTACCCTGGGTTCCAGACCCACATATCCAACCCCCATCCCAAGCAGCTGATTGGTTTGAGGAAAAGTGAAGCCGCTCAAATGTACGAAACTTGTCAACTTTCAGGCGGAATTGCTCGGGCGGAACTTCAAGAAAATGGAAGGTGGCAAGGTGGCGCTGAAATTCTTCCATAGTAAAGGTACCTGGGGATGTGCCGCGCTCAAGGGTATACTTTTTCAGACTTCTAGTCTAGCCAAGGGTATGCTTTTTGGCAATTTTAGTCTAGGCCAGTCTAGGCAAGGGTATCATTTTTGGCAATTTTCGTCCAGGAAAGGCCAAATTTTCTTGATTTGTGTCTAGAAACTCAACAATTTTGGCGATTTTCGTCTAGAGAAGGCGAAATTTTGGTGATTTGTGCCTAGAAAACGGCAAATTATGGCACTTTTGGTCTAGAAATTGGTCTAGCCAAGGGTACCATTTTCACAAAAATTGGTCTAGCCTACGGTACCATTTTGAAGATGCTCGCGACACACCCCTATTCGAAATTTGGCCAAGAACCCCCCCCCCCGTGGTCTAGACAAAGGAAATACTTCATTAAAAACCTCTGCAAATGTTCATGAAGTACACGAAGACACACGAGAATCGGTGCAAAGATGAGCAACGAACTTGGCGAAGGAACTCAAAAACAAATCTTACACGGAACGCTTACTTGCCCTCGATCTCCCAACACTAAACTATAAAAGAAGACGTGGAGATATGATTAAAACATTTAAAATACTACACAGAAATGATCAATACTGATAGCAAAATGTTTTTTTTTTAATTCTTCAAATACAAGGTGACACAATCTGAGCTTTTCAAGTTTGCCTCGTCGTCTAACCTGAGGAAGAACTATTTCTCAAACAGAGTAATAAACGAGTGGAACAATTTGCCAGAAACCATAGTCAATGCGAAATCAGTTACTGAGCTTGAGAAATTATTTGATGATTTCTGCCGTAACGAAAAGTACAACTTTGAATACGCTTAAAAACAATGCTAAAGGGTTTAATAGGCCAATGGCCTCCTTATCCCTCCTTGTATCATATTATCATTATTATGAGAGTCAGCACCGATGTAAACAGCGAGAATTTCATAGGCTACGTGTGGACGAGAAACCTTGAGAATTAAATAAAAATGTCAGTACTTTGTCAAATTCTTAGTGTATCGCATTGCAGAGAAGACGAATAAAAGACAGCATTCAATCAATTAATATCAAGTGATGTTATGCTGTGGGTTACACGTGCTCTTTTATATAAGAAACTTGGATCAGTCCATAGTTTTAAAAGTTTCTTAATTTCACATGAAAATTTTATCTTGTTAGTACTCATAGTCCCTTAATTTGTTTCTTGTTTTTTTGAGAGCATGTATTATGACGTAGTTTCCAACACTGCTACATATGTGTTTCTTGACATACAAGACATCAGGTGGGAAGAAAAAGGCTTCTATTACGTTCAAAAACAAAAACGGCTAGTTAATATTACTCAAGAATAAGGGTTCAACACGACATATTTGCTATAATATCCTTGAATTTAAGCTTTAAAAGTTTCTTATTGCTTCTCAAACACAGTACTAGAGTATCTTGAAATTTTGGCCATCTTAGTACTAGTTTCTTATAAACCATCTCTTATAAAATAAAAACGTGTACACAAAATATCAGTGATTTCTCCCTTGGTTCACTGTTCATTTTGAGCAATACATAAGATATTACAGCTCTTCTCTTTGACCTGTATCACAAAAAACCTATGGGTGGTTTATGCCTACGGGGACAGTTGTCCAGCATCTGTCCCCAAACTTAGCCTTTTCTCAGGATTGTGTTAGCTCTGTCAAAATAAAGGTGCTTTTTGGCTTCCAATGAGCTTGTCTTTTTTCCTTATATTTTTTGGACAACTGCTCTTATACCGTAGTAAGATATTCCAAAAGTTCCTCCTAAGCACTTTCCTCAGCCCTTTTCTTCAAATTCATTGAAGAAATCTGTTATTATCACTGTCGAATTACTGAATCTGTTGAAACCTGGAATTTCATTAGATGACTCAAGATGTACAGATGTTCAATCATATCGCTGCACATGCACAAAAAATGTACACGTAGGCATCGATGGTTCCTTTCGAAGATGCTGTTTTGCAAGCAATTCGAGACAAAAATGGTTATACTATACCTAACAAAACAAAAGCTACTTAAAATATTTATCTATGTGTCCTGCAACCCAATTTGTAATAATACATGCTACATAAAATAAGCAACTTTTCAATGCAGTATTATATGTACAAGCCTGTCCCAGATTAATTTTCTAAGATTTCTTAAGTCTAAAAACAGACGTTTTGCCCAATAAGCGTACAATTTCATGCATTTGAATGTCCAAAAGCTTGAATTTAAATTTGAGCTTTATCGACGAGGATCCAAATTCGAACGTTCAATTAATTTCCTTACATTCTGGATTCCCTTTTATATCTTAATTAGTACCGCGCTTATCTTACCAATGTATCATATTACCTATATCCTCTCAGAAACTGAAATAAAGCTATTCACATAACTTCTATATACAAAGGATAGAATTCGAACTTCTTTTTGAATCTACAATTGGTAGCCCTGATCGTTCTCACTGTTCATTTCTAGTTCTCTTTTGCATGTGTAGGAACAGCCTTTTATTTGAGAAAAACCAGAGACATTGCTCACAATTAGAACGGCAAGGCTGATTTCAAGGAAGTATGCAAGTTATTACATACAAGGTATCTATCCTTTCCATGACAGTACAGTACAAGGAGTTTTTGGCATTGAGACGTAGCATAGATGATTGCGCCAAAGATTGCGGAGAGGAACTTCTACCACGAAGTATTGCGTTCCAATCACAAATCTTCAATGATTTTACAGCAATAAACTAAATAGAACGCAACAAATCTTGGTAAAAAGTTCCTCCCGCCATCTTTTGCGTAATTATATATTTAATTATTTAATTAGTGCTTTATTTCTACCACTGCTCAAATTGGTAAAATACTTCTGTGCAACTTATTATTAAAATGTGTATACATTAAATGCAAACAATTTCGGACGAATAAATTGCCGACAAAATATTGTCTGAAAACAAATTTTCGGACGCTTTTTCACGGAATTTCCGACGATTCTAGAGAAATTTTGGACTTGCTACAAGTCTCTCTCGCGAAAAACCGGAGATGAGAAATTTCGGAAGACTCTACGAAAAACGATCTATTTTCTGTTCTTCTCTAGTTTTATGATAAAAATGTTATAAGTTAGCAGATCGTGTTTTAATTGAAGTTGTCAAGAGGGCCCTTGTCAGAAATTGCCATTGAATGACTATTGTCAAGAATAATTAGGATGATTGCTGAAATGAATTTATAAAAATGCAATGTTGTTTCAATAAATAGCTCTCCCGTCGCATTCCTTTTCCGTTTTTAAATAGTAAAAATGCTCTCCTGTAATCTTTCTTTGCTGCAAAACATTTCGGATAATGAACAATTCTGACAACAAGAAATTTCGGACATTACAAAATATGAACGTCCGAAATTGTTTGCGTTTAAAGTGCTTATGCAACCAAATTATCAGTTTTTTCTTTTCTTGATAAAATTGAAGATTGTAGCGTGAAAATCGATATCCAAAAAACAAAATTCAAATATCTTATTCCAAAGCGATTTTATAAGCATTCAAAGTTGCCTCATTCATTCATTTGCGTGCGAAACAGTTTTTCCTTTCGTGACGTCATAAGTAGTACGAGGCTATTAGCGAGTCACGCAACGCATTGTAAACATTCAACATGGCGAGCAACATATCGGAAAAACCTGATGGAGGGAAACGTTGTGTAGCGGGTGGACCTAACGGGGAGAGCTGTGGAAACGGCCAGCATACTCCTGGTGGATCCATACATCATTTTCCAGATCGAGAAAAAGAGCCACAGCGATACATGCAGTGGATACGATTCGTTCGCCGACATAGGCCTAACTGGACCCCTCGTTATACCTAGAATAACATTCGCCATGTAACATTCGTAACATTGGTAATATTCAGTTTGTTGACTAAATCAGTAAATTTGTTGTTATCGCAAGTAAAACGAAGGCTGGAAACAATAAACAGAAGAAAACTCGGTGAGAAATGTCTACCACTGTAAATTTCAGGGGGTTAACAAAATTGGTGACAACTCAAAAATAAATTCCTTCAATAATCAGTAAAAATTGTTGTGATTGCTCAATCACCTTCATATTTTGCCTGCGAACAGTATTAGTATAGTGGACGTGAGCAATTTTAGTCTCAGCTCGGTCAGTAGCGTAAGACGAATGTTCCCAGGGGGTAAAGTGTGCTATACAGAGGTGATTCTTTGCCAAAAACAATGAATAAAAGTCCCAAATTTGCTTAGAACAAGTTTAAAATGCTCTAATCTACCTTGAAATCATGGCTGGTGTCGATGAATTATGGTCGGAGAGTTGAAAATGTCAGCCAACCTATCTTACAGGGGGTAGTGCAATTTTGGTCAATTCGGTGACAACTCAAAAATAAATTCCTTCAATAATCAGTAAAAATTTTTGTGATTGTTCAATCACCTTCATATTTTGCATGCAAAGACTGTGGATATAGTGGAATTGGCAAATTTTCGTCTCAGCCTGGTCAGTAGCGTAAGACGAATGTTCCCAGGGGGTAAAGTGTGCCCTACAGAGGTAATTCTTTGACAAAAACAGACAACCAACATTGCAAATCAGCTTCGATCAAACCCAAAATGCTCTAATCTAATTTGAAATCATAGTTGGTGTCGATGAATTATGGTCAGAGAGTTGAAAATGTCATCCAACCTATTTTACAGGGGGTAGTGCAATTTTGGTCAAAGATTTTTGGCAAAGAATCACCTCTGTAGGGCACACTTTACCCCCTGGGAACATTCATCTTACGCTACTGACCAGGCTGAGACTAAAATTTTCCAAGTCCACTATATCCACAGTCTTCGCATGCAAAATTTGAAGGTGATTGAACGATCACAAGAATTCTTACTGATTATTGAAGGAATTTATTTTTCATTTAGTTCACAGTGGCAGAACCCCCTGAAACATGGTTACTTTTTTAAAATAACTCTTTGTTCTGGTCTAAAATTTCATTAATGTTTTCATTGTATCATTTCAAGAAGTTTCCAGACAACAGAACAACATATCGAAAGTTACGAATGTTACGTGTAACATTCGCGAATATCTTTCTGTATATCCTATGCCGTTTGCACCCAGACGGACGACACCCTAATCCTCCTCACTATCACTTTCTTCGTTCACAATCGATCCAACATCACTAAAGCTTAGATCCGATCCATCAGATGACATTATGAACCAGAACGATAGAAGCGCAAATGCTAACAGTTCGTGATCTTCGCGTGCCCTAACTAACATTGGCAATCGCTTGGCTACTACTTATGACGTCATCAATAAATTCGAAATTTCGCAAGAGGTACTTGTTTTTAAGCGCGGATTTTTCACACTTCCTGGTGGCAAAATTCTGCGAAAGTGGTACCAAAATGTCGAGAAAAGATAAAATTTTCCGAAATTGGTGTTAACTTATTTTCGATAATTTGGTTGCATAAGCACTTTAAGGAAATTTCGTTCCAGAAATTGATAAAAATAAGGATCGATAAAATTGAACAAAAAATCGTTTTTAAGGAGAATATTTGCATAGCTTTTCCGTTTTCTATACGTAGTTTATGATGTGCGTCGTTTTCATTTTTAGAAATTTATTATAAAAAAGTTACTATATGTCACTGAGTTCATGTTAATAAAATGTAACTCTTAATTTACACCTTCTTCGATCTAGGAGCTCTTTCACCCTAAAATGACAAAAAACATTCACATTTAAAGGAAAATATTCAACTCAAAACGTAAGGAAAGTCGCGTCAGAACTTTCAACAAAAAAAATTGCTAAAGTCGGTCAAATAGTTCTCGAGTTACTGGCGATTTCGCTTGGAAGCTGTATTTGAAAAGGCTTGAAAAAGGGCTAGAAATTTGCAAGTTTTCGTCTGGTTGTCAGATCAAGTAGCTTATTGAGTTGTCAGATCAAGTAGCTTAAAAAGGGCTAGAAATTTGCAAGTTTTCGTCTGGTTGTCAGCTATAGAGAGATGAAGTATGAATCATTTATCTTCGAAGAAATTCAAATGCATATATTTTTACATGCGTGGGAGATACATATTGTCATTTTTTCTCCCTTGGGTTTTCATGTTCACCGTGGTTGTTTTCAAGCAGATAACTTGAAAAAATTTCATTCAAATTCCTAGTCCTGCGTCAAGGATTTTCAAAAAATCTTTGAAGCAAAATACCACATAGCTATAGCGATTTTGGTGAAACATACTGTAACATCTAAATTAGCCGTTCCATTTAAAAATAATGCATGGTTCATCAAAATCGATAGACTATTTACGATTATAAATTACCGCAAACACAAACTTTTTCAACTTTTTCTTGTAGTTTACGATCTCTTTTCAAGAGTTTGATTAGAAATGAACATTCACTACGTCATGAACAATAGTTTGACTCCCATTGAGGTAACCTTCGTAGTTTTAAAATCTTTTGCGTGAGAACGGCATTATGTAAACATGAAACTTTTTGTAAGCGATCCAAAGCTCTCTATAGGAATCCACCGCATGTATACTATACAACATGAAACCAAATCAAAACCTACTCAAATTATAAATAAACAAAAACAGTGTTTTGTGACGTAATGTTATTTATCAATAGATCCATTGATAAAGTAAACAACGGTAACAGTCATGGCATTCCAATATAATGATATTCACTGGGTGAAACAGAAAACTAGCTGCACAGTTTGAAAATAAAGGAGTATAAAGCCTTGTACAGATTTGAAATAGTCCAATAATTTCATATGGCATTAAGAAATCAAACTAATTTTTGTTACTCGAAGTACTACTAAAAACTAGATGGAGAAATTAGATTTGTATCAAATTAATTGCAAAAATTATCAAGCAGGCATATATCGAGATTGACTTTTTGCTTTGAGCTCACATTTTCGAGTTTTAATTCCTCGCAGTTCCAATATTCAAAATTAGTCCTTTGTCATCTGATAGCTAATTTTACTTGGATGGAGCTATATAGTAACGCTTTAGTCTATGCAAATATTTGTTTTTACGGTTGTAACAATATTGATAGAAAAAGAACGCCAGAACACTATGAAAATCCCAAGAAAGGATGGACGCACAAAAAGTTGTTCTTTTCCACATGAAAACACTATAAGAGAACAAAAGAATCTTTTATATGGAAAATATTATCATCTAAGGCCATGTTGTAATGCTGAGGACTTCATCTAGACCTACTACAGTCATTGTAGTTATCGCTATTGATTTGAATACGAGACGCTCAAACAACGAATCTGGATTCTGCGGTCAGAACAGTCCGCTAGCCGCCCCAACTTTCCGAGGCAATAATAGGCCATCTCAAAATTTAGAAAAAAGGTCTGGAGAGAGCAATATTTTCTGGTAAATGGCTGACCAAAATCTGGTAAATGGCTGACACGGGGCTTCTGTGAATGATAAATGGAAATCTACAGATCTGTTGGTTTTAAATTTACGGATTAAATTAAGGAAATAATTGCCAAAATGTATCAGAAAAGATGTCCTATGACCCATGTGCCTCGTAAAAAAGAGAGACTTAACCAGAGAAATATTGCTCTCCCAAGACCCCTTTTCTAAATGTCGAAAAGGTCTATTAGCTAGCAATAGTTCCAAAACAACGTGCTCCGCTTTGCAAAATAAAGAAAATTGGTCAGTATTAGACAGAATAAAATTTGGGATTTTGGGAAGAGAGACCATCCAACGGGCATACACAGATTATATACAAAATGCTTCCACTCACCTTGCGACATGTATCATAAAAACATTTTTTGTGCTTGAAACTCATAAATAAATCTCTGCATTGACTGATTGCTTCTATTTCTTTAATTGCCTGGCTGGAAAACTCCACCTCATTTTTGCATGGGGATCCAAGATCGAAACGAAATGATTCCACGCCATATATACGACGAATAACGATGCTTAGAGAGGTCTGGAGGTTATCGCCAATATCAATGCTAGTAGAACGTAGAATGTCAGGAATGTTCGAGACTTCGCTGAAATGCACCATAAAATATCGACCCAAATCATCGCCTTGTTCAACGACTTTATTTTGAATAACATTCAGTGCATACTGGTATGAACTATGGGTCGTAGCTTTCTCTCTTGTCGTTACCGCTGAAATAAGATATATATGGATTTGTGTCCGTACAATATAAGCAGAATCCATGTTCATATTTCATCTTGAACATATTTAGAAAAGGGCAAAAATTAAATTAAGATTGTTTACATTTTGCCTTGTTGAAAAAGCAGAGCTTAAAACTTATTGTTCATGATTTAAAAAAATATACAGGGTGTCCCAAAAAAGTTGTGCCTTATTTGTGCGGCTACTGCGGAGGAGCTATAACTTCTATTGTCCCGTTGTTGATATAGTTGCATTGGATATACTTCAACTTAGAGTTTGAGACCTTGCTCTAGCCAATCGGACAAGTGGTTACTGATTTATGGCGCAAGAAAGTAAAAAAAGTGAAAACTTAAAAAACAGCACTTTCCTTGTTCTCCAAAAATGCCAAAATCAAGTAAATACTGCAAGAAAGGGTTCTAGAGCAGTATTAGAATTTTTTCTACAGTTGATAAGGGGTTAATTGTATTTTTTACTGATAACACAACACCATTAACCATTTGCGAAATGCATAAAAAATTCAAATAAAATGCTAGAACCTTTTCTTGCAATATTTAAGAGAGAAAACCGGAATGGTTGCAGCTAGGGCGGGCAGTAACCTTAAGTCGCTTACCTTCAGTGCAGAGTACAAGTATAAAATCAGCTTGACGTAGCATGTCATTCAAGTAAACACCTCGGCCATATTTATGTATTTGATCTTCCTCAGTTAATTCTGATACAGAATTAATACCATTTAATCGAAAGAACTGCGTAAGGTGCAGAACACATTCTTCAATGACGGCACAACCAGTGTGGTAAATTATCAATAATAAGGGATCTAGAAGAATAAAACATTATCTTGAAGGAAAATTCTACCGGGTGGGTAAAAAAAAATGTACAGAAATTTGAAAGAACATAGCACTCAAACCATGTGTCAGATTCTTATAAACTGATAATTCTTGTGTAGCTAACATATCAACTAGGATAAGAAAATTTAGTTTGTCAAATCATTTGTATAGTTTTCATATTACCAGCGATTTCGTAAGAATGGTTCATCTCAAAATCCTTCAAAACAGGGCTAAAATCCATGATCAAATTTACTAACAATTTAGCCCCCCAGCTACCATAGTCAAACTATTGGTCAATTTTACGGCTCAAAACACCTTACTGGGTACACACAGATTGCTGAATAATCGTATCCATTTGGGACCGTCATTCAGCATTTTTTGCCTATTTTATATCATCATAAGGCTGCATTGCTAGCAAATTTGATCAAGGATTTTAGACCAGTTTTAAAGGATTTTGAAATGAAGCATTTTTATACAAATCGAATATAATTTGTGAACGATACGACCGATTTTCACAAACTAAATTTTCTTATCTAAGTTGATATGAGAGCTACATAGCTATTATCAGTTTATAGGAATCTGAAAATGGCTAGAGAGCTACAGGCTTTCAAACGTCTATATTTTTTTGGCCAATCCGGTATGATTATGAAAGGTCAATGAAAATACGCTCATATTATCGAAAAAACACAGCAAATCGTAAGAAAAAGACATAAAGAGAATACGAAACGTGTACTTATCTAAATTCAGCCTTCCTCTTGCCTAGGTATTGGTCAATGATTGCATCGATAAAACGGATGAGTCAGAAAAATGTAGCGCATTTAACATGCCATAGTTTGGTGAAAAACGACTCAGATTGAGTTTGTTGATATTTTATAATGCAGAAGAAAAATGAAATTAGTTATCGAAATTTAATTTGTTAACATCGGCTGCAATTTTGCGATGTAGCTATTTTCGAGAAAACGTATCGTTTTTACAAGAACATTCTGCTTCCTAACAATGACAATTAAATAATGAGTCATTTAGGGATACAAAATAAATAACAATAGCTTTTCTTTTTGTGCTCTAGCACAATGCATGCCTTTTTCCAATTTTTGGTAGAGAAACAGTATGTTTGTTATGGTTTATAAGTTCACATGTGCATGGATATGAGTCCAATGGTTGGCCAATTTTAGCAACCTTGCTAAATATAATTTTATTAAAATCGATCGTAATAGATCTTTTTACTTTCTGAAAAGAGGTTTGGATGGAGCGTCCAAATCTGGTAAAATTTGAGAAGGAAAACTAAAACATGACCCCTGTTCAGTGGCGGATACTAAGGCAAATATTGGGGGGAGTGAGTCTATTGTTTTCAAACAAAATATCATTGTTTTCTCCAGCATTGGGGGGCTGCCGCACCCCATCACCCCCAAACGTCCACCACTGCCCCCGTTCTCAGTAGAAACACTGGTAGCTGTGGGATGAAGTTGCTGAGTGTCTCAGGGAACCTTTCAGATAGTGAATGATAGAATTATCGATTTACGCAAAGTGAGTTAGGAATGGTTCAGTTTGTATACAGGCAAGCTTGAGCGGCCTCTTGACCTTGTTTCTCATTATTTTCATTCATTGTTAGCTGATTTTGCTATGCAACAGTCTAGGCCCATATTTAATAAAAACACAATGATCTCTCTCAACAAAAATTATTCTATCGATAGTATTATGAGGATTTCGCTTGATTTGTTCTGCCAAAATTCTTTCGACAGAGGTGTATGCAGGTGTAAGACTTTTTACCTCTATGTTTGTATTTTATCAGTCATAATATCGAAATAACGTTTCCTTTCAGAACAACGGTTGAAAATAGGAAAATTCGATTCGCAAACTTGCAACATGAAACACTTGCATGCTCGCAATATTGTTGTGCAACTGTTACGCAGCAAAATCAGCTAACAATTAATGAAAATGACGTGAAACAAGGCCAAACGGCGAATGAAACTTGCCTGTGTTACACTGAACCATTTGTAACTCAGTCTGAGCAAAGTTCTCGACGAATAAATATCTGAATTCAGAGGTTGACAAGTGTTCAGAGATCAGAAGGAACTTCATTCCGCAGCTAGCAGTGTTTCTACGGAGAACGGTTGTCGTGCTTTCGCTTTCTTCTTAAAATGTATTAGATTTGGACGCTCGATCCAAGCCTCTTTTCTAGCAAGTAAAAAGGTCAAATAGACAAATGGAACGGAAAAACCGACTTCGACCAAATTAATTTTTTTATCTAAGTTGGCGTTTGTCATACAAAATGACTTTTCAGGGAAACAAATTTGCAAAGTGAATTTTTATTAACAAAAATTGGCAAACGTCCCATTTTTTGTTTGTTCTACTAACCCGGTAGATAATCTTACTATGGACTTACTAAACAAAATTTTACCTGTAGGTTTCTTCTGAAAGTCATCCCCACTGTCGGATTTTACTTCTGACATCTCAGTTAACAGAATATTATTTAAACCTTCTCTTTGCAGCTTCTTTCTCTGAAAATACTTCCTTGCGGTTAGCAATGCGATTCCAAGAATCACCAACGATGATGCCACGCTTCCAGAAATCAGTGCATAAAAACAGCAGTCTTCTACAGGAAGGTGAAATAAATTATTGAAAATCGATTTTTCAATTGATCAAAATTTAGTAAATTTTACTGCATTGTATTTGACAGGAATATTGTTTGTTGGTCTAACTTTATGGCCAAAAAACTTAGCAGCATTTGCAACTTCATGGACTTTTTGCGACGCATTTATAGCAAGCAATACTTGAGTGATTAATAATATTCTAGCACCTAAATTTTGCAAATTGTAACTAGAACACCAAAATCCTGAGCTAAAGTATTTACAAATGCATCGCACTGCTAGCCCCACGTGGTTCAATTTTGCAATATTTGAGTAACAATATTTTCGCTTTTGCTCGCTGTTGTTCATTTTTATTTTATTTTTATTTAATTTCTGTTTATTACTGATCATGTACCTGTTTGTGTCATCCCATGAAATCACATCACATATTACATTTATAATATTCTAACACCTAAATTTTAAATAAACAAGAAATATTCTTTATAATCTAATAAAGGCAAAATCATACGGTTTGATCAAAGACATTGAGCAATGAGATTGTCAGTAACAAAGTATTTGTAATTACCAAGAACATATTATCATTCAGGCTTGGTTCACACCAGGGAGCTCCCTGGTTCACACGGATTAAGAACGCGTTAGAATTGAGATAACGCATTTTCTAAATTCATTTTAAACGCATATTTAGTCAGTTATCGCTTCCAAATGGAAAGAAAACTGTTCGACTCTATCCAAATGCATCAGGACATCTTCAAAGGCGTTGACAACATCTCAAATTGAGGCTAAAATAATGTCGACATTTTTTCCCGTCGGATTTGTAAGGCATTTCTAACATTTTGGGTGTGAACAAAGCCCGGGGGGGGGGGTACTTAGTATATTTTGCTGACGCGGGATGTGCACTCCTTTCCTGGTATAGTTTTCGCCTCATTTTTCTAGCGCCGGGTCTTGAAAGAAGGCAATTTTTCTAAAAACCGGTTGTCAAAAGGGGTATTTTGTTAGAGCGGGTTGTTATTTCAATGATGCACAGTGTATTTTTTACGCTTTGGAGTATACTTTTCGCCGTTTTTTTCGAAAGCCGGGTATCATTTGGAGGGGGAAAATCTAGGGCTTGGTCAAAAATTATTTCTTGGAGTGCACACCCCGTATTAATGAATGTCAAGTACCCCCACCCCCCCCCCACCCCGGGAACAAAGCTTAACGAAGCAGTATAAAAATCCCAACAAGATCAAAGAAAACTTACCGGAGCAGCTTACAAATATTGGTGGATGAACTAGATGGCAACTAAGTTGACTTTTTGGGCATATCAAGATCTAGGCAAAGAATAGAGATAAGGCATGAAGGATAGACCATTTGAACTTTCAATAGTCCCTACACAAATGACAACTTATAATGGATTTTTCTGTCAAATTGTGCTCGCTTCCGTTGTGAAAGTTCAAAGGGCCGAGTGGGGCAACATGGGTCAGAGCGGGACAAAATGGGTCACTTGACGTTTTGCTTCCAAGGGTTTACAATATTTTGAAAAGATCACGTTTTTTACAAAATCGCTTATAATAACGGAATGAAAGGCCTGACTTAGACGGGGTAAGCTCTCAATTATATTTGAAGATCTTGGCTATTCAGAAAAGCATTTACCAATTTGAATAAGCAAATGACAATGAATCTATACAACCTTCCAAACGGTATTTATCTGTTTCACTCATTCGTTACAAAATAATCAATCTGCTAGATAGAATGAGGCTATTCAATGACAGCTTCGCCTGAAGATTGGCAAGGGTTTCCTTCGAACGATGATACAACTTTCTGAAATGAATCCATTTCACAAAGAGGTTTCCTGCATTAGTTTTAATCGCTACTTGGGGAGTTGTAAACCCCAGTAGTACAAAGCAAAAACTGAAATCAAGACTGTACCGGGTGAGTCAGAAAAATGTATTCACTGTTTGAAAAATCGCACTACAAAAACTATTTAGCCGATTTGAAAAATTACAACTCGGTTGCATGACAGACAGAAGGTTTAACCCTCTCAGGCGCTGAGTCCCAGTTTTGAATTTTTTCGTCCCACTTTTTGTGAAAAAATCGATGTGATCAGAAACGGATGAAATTTTGCACCAAGGTCAATTCTAGGTCGCTGATTTCGAATCTGCTTTCAATTTTTGAAAATGTTGTCACCCTTTTTCGCTATGTGGCTCTAAAAGTGGAACAAATAGCAAATATCTGTCGAATCGACACTGATCATCAAACTGGCTCAAAATTACGGGAAAATTTGTTGGGAACACAATTTTACGTCCCTGAATTCGAATCTGCTGTCCCTTTTTGAAAATTCTGTCACAATTTGTCTCTGTGTGGCTCTAAAAGTGGAACAAATAGCAAATACACTGTCCAAATGAGAACGATCCTCAACAAGGCTCAAAATTACGGGAAAATTTGTATTAAACACAATTTTACATCCCTGAATTCGAATCTGCTGTCATTTTTTGAAATATTTGTCACAATTTGTCTCTGTGTGGCTCTAAAAGTGGAACAAATAGCAAATACACTGTCGAAGTGAGACCGATCATCAAAATGGCTCAAAATTAAGTGAAGATTTGTAAGAAACACAATGTTACGTCCCTGAATTCGAATCTGCTGTCATTTTTTGAAATATTTGTCACAATTTGTCTCTGTGTGGCTCTAAAAGTGGAACAAATTGCAAATACACTGTCCAATTTGAGAACTATCCTCAAATGGCTCAAAATTTCGGGGAAATTTGTGTTGAACACTTGCAAAATGGGACTAATTATCAAAAGTTCTAAAAATTGAGCGAAACTTTGCAGAAATTACAAGCACATGACCCTGAATTCGAATCCACAACAATTTTTTGCACACGGCGCTAAATTTGAGTCTACTATCGCTTTTTGAAAATGTTATCACCATACGTCTCTATGTGGCTCCAAAAGTGGAACAAATAGCAAATACACTGTCAAGTTGAGATGTTGAGACGTTGAGACCGATGATCAAAATTCTAAAAATTGAGCTTTGCAGAACATACAAGCACGAATCCGCTGAATTCGAATCCGCTGCCATTTTTGACAGTTTTGTGACCCTGTGTCGCGATGTGGCTCTAAACGTGGAACAAAGATCATACACATTGGCTAAATGGGATCAATAATAAAAAACACTCGAAATTGCACACAAAATTGTAGAAAGTACAATTCCTAGTGGCTGAATTCGAATCCATTATCACTTTTTGAAACTGTTTTCACCCTGTGTCTCTATGTGGCTCTAAAAATGGAACAAAAAGCAAATACTTCTGCAAAATGGAACTGAATATTGAAAATACTAAAATTTTACACGAAAAATGGTAGAATATACAATTCCACTCCACTGAAATTTGATCTGCTGATACTTTGTGAAAGTTTTGCCTCTTTTGTCTCTCTTTGGCTATAAAAGTGGAACAAACAACAAATGAACACATTGGACCGAAAATGCAAAATATTTAAAATTACATTAAACTTTGCAGAAAGCACAATTTTAGGACGCTGAATTCAATTCTGGTATCGATGTTTGAAAATATGTCACCAAGTGTCTCTAAATGGCACCAAAAGTGGAACAAACTTTCGTTTCGGTTTCTTGAAATACAGTTTGTCCACGAGCACTAACGAGTGACACACGTCTCAAAAAACTACGAAGCTAAGAACAAAAACCTACCCTATCAATATCACCTAGAAATGGTAACAAGCGCCTTTTTAACCCAATAAATTTGAAACTTTTCCTGTCGTTTTATATTTGGGCATTTTCTATCGTGAAGCAATTTGAACTTTGCAAAAAATTTTAATGCTCTGTCGATGTCGATACATCCAAATGATACATTAGATGTGATAGATCAAGCACAAAGGGCAACCGTTTAGAAATCATTCATTTTAGCTCCAAAATCTAGAGATGCATGTGATGCAACAGGATCTTATACCCAGGATGTTACAGTAAAAATTTCTATTCAACCAAAATTAAAAGTTGTGTATGATATATACAGCTACATAAATCACTTTTTTAACATCGCCTGCTTCATGATTAAAATTGAAAGACTTCCTGCTCGTTAGACCTCTAGAATTGCCTCATAACGAGAACTCAAGGTAGACAACCAGCACCATGTTTTGCATGAAACAGATTATTTGGGACAATATGGTTTGAGGCAGCTGAACATTCTTTCAACTCTCAGGCATACTTTTATGTATGCACATTATCAAGCATCTAAGATATTTTAGCTTTCATGGAAATCATGAAAATATTTTTTAAAGTTGATAAAATCCTCAAAAATAGTTAGAGCATAGTAATCGATCTTGCAGTAGCCTTAAACATGACACTTGATGTGTGCAACAATGAAGTTTCATTTTTACCCAATTTTTCATTGCGCACACGTTCATGGCACTAGCTAGTGAATTGGCAGCATCCACATATTAAAAGACATAATTACCGAAAAACGTGGGTATAAAATTTCATGAAGCTATCTACTATGTAAAGCACCTGCAATGTGGAAGTGATTCTAAAATATGCTATAATGGTTTTATATGGTCTTAAGCATGCTGCCTCATGAAAAGTGATACCTTACCCACAAATGGGCTAGTATTTCAATCGGTTCAATGAATTATTATTACTCGTCAACGAAACGAGATATCAAGCTGAAATTAAAATCTATTGGGAACTCTTCTTTATCTTGCTATGTGAAGCATTTGGATAGATTTCTCAAACATGACTTCACGTCCATTTGATCAAGCTATATGGAATTACCCCATAGAGACACAGGGTGACAAAAGTTTCAAAAAGTGATAGTTGATTCAAATTCAGTGCCCAGAAATTGTACTTTCTGCAATTTTTTGTGCAATTTCAAGTCTTTTTTTATTATTGGTCCTATTTAGGATGATCTTTGCTCCACTTTTAGAGCCACATAGCGATACAGCGTCAAAAATTTTAAAGAAAATGTTGCGGATTCGAATTCAGGGTCATGTGCTTGTAATTTCTGCAAAGTTTCGCTCGATTTTTAGAACTTTTGATAATTAGTCCCATTTTGCAAGTGCATGTCCTTTGTGTTCCACCTTTAGAGCCACATAGAGACAAATGGTGACAACATTTTCAAAAAGTGACTGTAGCTTTGAATTCAGGGACGTAAATTGTGTTTTCTACAAATTTTCCCGTAATTTTGAGCCATTTTGATCATCGATCTCAATTGGACAGTGTATTTTCTATTTGTTCCACTTTTAGAGCAACATGGAGACAAATGGTGACAACAGTATCAAAAAGTAACGGCAGATTCGAATTTAGGGACGTCAAATTATGTTCAATACAAATTTCCCAGAAATTTTGAGCCATTTTGAGGATCCTTCTCAAATTGGAGAGTGTATTTGCCATTTGTTCCACTTTTAGAGCCACACAGAGACAAATTGTGACAGAATTTTCATAAAGTGACAGCAGAATTGAATTCAGGGACGTAACATTGTGTTTCTTACAAATCTTCACTTAATTTTGAGCCATTTTGATGATCGGTCTCACTTCGACAGTGTATTTGCTATTTGTTCCATTTTTAGAGCCACACAGAGACAATTTGTGACAAATATTTCAAAACGTGACAGCAGATTCGAATACAGGGACGTAAAATTGTGTTCAATACAAATTTCCCAGAAGTTTTGAGCCATTTTCAGGATCGTTCTCAAATAGGACAGTGTATTTGCTATTTGTTCCACTTTTAGAGCCACACAGAGACAAATTGTGACAGAATTTTCAAAAAGTGAGAGCAGATTCAAATTCAGGGACGTAAAATTGTGTTTACTACAAGTTTTCCCGTAATTTTGAGCCAGTTTGATGATCATTGTCGATTCGACAGATTGCTATTTGTTCCACTTTTAGAGCCACACAGAGACAAATTGTGACAGAATTTTCAAAAAATTACAGCAGATTCGAATTCAGCGACCTAGAATTGACCTTGTTGCAAAATTTCATCCGTTTCTGATAACATCGATTTTTTCACAAAAAGTGGGACGAAAAAATTCAAAACTGGGACTCAGCGCCTGAGAGGGTTAAGTCAATTTTGAGAATTTATTCATAATTTACAATGCACCATCTCAATCTCAAATGAAGACTTCCCGAAAACTAGCTTCCATGGACTATTGCTAACACCATAATTGATCCACTTAATACAATCCACTTTTCAAACATTGGAACTATAAATCAAAGTTTTCCTTAGCTCCAGCATTGTTTTCTAATGATATGGAAACAGTTGAAATGTAATTATGCTCTCCTATCAGTGCTAGGCACCAGAAAGTCATAATCGACATGAGATTGAACAGCCCATTTTTGGCGTTATTTTTGGGCACATCGAGAAATAGGACTTTTGGCTAAATGCACCGGAAATTATGAGAAAAATCTAAGAAATTAAGTTGAAGAATTTTTGCGTAAAGCTGAAAGTAATACTGTAGTTGAAGGAGAGAAGTAGTCATTTTACCAAGCCATAGTGTTCAAAATACGTTATAGAATCAAAATACATATATATGTTCTTTCTCTTTTCTCCAACCTGGAAAACACGTGTAAAAGAATGACTTGCGTGCAAAACAGTTTCATGTTGTCCCTGTTATTCTTGCACCACTACAAGTTGACTTTAATTTTCTTTTCCCTTGCCCAAATGTCGAGAATTTAGACCCATTCAATCCTGCTCAGCAAGTTTCAAAGACAATGTTTAGAAAGTCTGTAGATGGATGGAAGTTTTTTGAATTTACCGAAATACTGCAGTACTACAGAGAACCATGTTTGGACCATAGACTAGACCATTTCTCTTCTCCAAATTTCGAGAATCTAGACCCATTCAATCTTGCTCAGCAAGTTTCAGGCAAACTGCTTACAAAGTGACTGTAGATTGATGGAATTTTTCTGAATTTACCACAATACTGCAGTAATACAAAGAGTCGTGATTAAAAAATTTACAAATTAAGTTGTATTGCTTTTTCTGTATGAGTTTTCAAACAGTGGATACATTTTTGAGACTCAGCCGGTATCTAATATGTATAAACAAACCTCAACACAGTATCTACGTTCTTTGTCAAACCCAACGAGCGCTACATTATTTGTTACCTGTCGAAAAAGAAAGAAATATTCTACAGTTGCAAAGACGGTTTGATACTTCCTAAGTGTGCTGGAATTGGATACCTATTTCGGGAAGCTTTCCATAGTTCTACTGGGTGAGTCAAGAAAACGTTAAAACATTTACAAGCCTGTAGTTTGCTAGGCACTCATCAGATTCCCTAAAACTGATTATTATTGTGTGGGTAATATGTCAGTTCTGATAATAAAATTGAGTTGGTTAAAATCAGTCATAGTTTTCTCGATTTACAAGTGATTTCATAAAAGTGTTTCAGCTCAGAATCGTTCAAAACAGGCCTAAAAGTCTGGATCAAATTTTCCAACACTGAAGCTTCATAGCGATGAAAATTAAACTTAATGGGGCTATCTTATTGCCAAGGCAATCAATTGTGTAGATACAGAGCCAGCCCTACTATTCTTTTCAATTTTTTCTCTTTTTTCACGAATTTCTTTCGGCCGTTTTTCAGGTAATTTTCAGTATCGTCATACTGAATTGTTAGCAAATTTTATCAAGGATTTTAGGCCTGTGTTGAAGGATTCTGAGATTGAACAATTTTACAAAATCGCTCATAACTGGGGAACAATGCAACCGATTTAAACCAACTAAAAATTTGTTATCAAAGTTGACACGTTACCTGCACAATGATAACCAATTATAAGGAATTTGATAAGTCGGTACCAAACTACAGGCTTGCAAACGTTTTTACATTTGTTTGGCTCACCCGGAATACCAACATTAAAATAGAAACAAAACTCACTATTTAAAGGGCTTGTTGGCTTGTTTCAACCAGCATGCCTTGCACGTGCCAGCTCTTGGTTGGCCTTTGTCCTCACTTTTTTATGCCCCATGAAAATGGCGACAACAAAGAGATGACACGTGCGATGCATGCTGGTTGAAACAGACCCTTTAAACGCTTCTGCACGTTAGTCTCGAGTCCGTTTTACAAGTCAATGAATGCAAATAAAGCAACGTTGCATGTCAATTTTTGAAAAATTTGTGCATACAGCTTCCTCTCTGTCAGCGAGGCACAAGATTATTATGTTTAAGATCCAAGTTCTTCCTATAAGGATTCATCGTTTTTTGCTATGTTGTCAACAATTTAGAAAATGCCTTATTACAGTAAATCCCCGCATATAAGAACCTACTTTTTTGACAGCCAGGCTGAATTAGGTTCTTCTTAAAAGGTACTTAGATTAATTTCAGGGTATAAAGGTCGCAAGGTCCCTTCGCAAGGTCCCTTTTAACAACATTTTCGGGAGTCATCACCAAGAGATTCTCAATCCTGTAATCTTCTTTTGACAATGTTATTAACAATCTAATAACCAATTCTAAACTTTGAATCTTGTTAACAAATTTGACCATTAAATAGAGGAGAAGACGTTCAGATTTTAACAGCCAGTAGGGACAAAATAGATGTAATAAGGACTATCAAAATAACCTGCATTACGCTTGCAATAAGAACATATTTTTTTAATCAAGCTGAAACAGGTTATTATTTACAAGGTGCATAATTTAGGAAAAACCGCCAGTAGGTTCT
This sequence comes from Aurelia aurita, assembly GCA_004194415.1. Taxonomy (NCBI): domain Eukaryota; kingdom Metazoa; phylum Cnidaria; class Scyphozoa; order Semaeostomeae; family Ulmaridae; genus Aurelia; species Aurelia aurita. The sequence goes on from REGM01000330.1 coordinate 108,113, forward strand.
TACTTTTTTAGGTTCTTATATGCGGGGATTTAATATATAATACCCCATTCACACTTGAAGTTAAACCAGCTTAATCTAAACCAGGTTATCGAATGGGGCCTTCTAATTGGTCGATCAAAAAATCGAATGAATTTGATAGGTTGAAATCTAACCTGGCTTAAGTAAAGCTGGTTTAACTGTGTCAGTGTGAATGCGGTATAAGATACAGGGCTAAAAGTAGAAAACTAAAGAAGGCCATACGTTATCGACTTCAAAGCTTTCATTGTATTTTGCATGTCGGCAACAGGCTCCATCTTCACAGTTAACTATTGCTTTTCGAATAAGAAATCCCATATGTCCTATAACATTTGGCTGACTCCATGATATTTGGACTTCCTTTCTGTGACATTTTTGTACTTTTACATTCTCAAGCTGCGTCACTATATAAAATGGATTAAAAAGCGAATCTTTAGCAAGTCTATATTTGTGCTGATTTCCAGTCTGGCAAAACATCCGAATGATGATAAAATTTACTAGTACAAACAGCTGGTAAGCCTTCAAAACTTGCTATGAATTTATCGAATAAAAAGAAAAACTCAAAAATTTCAATTATAATCAAGACATCAAAAATTGCCAATGAACAATAATAGCATAAGTACATGAAATTCCTTTCAAGCCTTTAATCAAAAGAAAGATGCAATAACCTTTCGTGCAATCTTTTTAAAATTCGATGCCTATGTGTACTATTGCATAATTCATGTTGACAAAACAAAAATAACTTACAACAATGGAAATGTACAGGAAGATTGTTTTTCCTATATGCATCACAGATACCTTGAAAATGGAAGAAAAAGACAACACAATGAAAATACTACGGGGCCAGCCGAAAGCAATGTGATGAGTGTCACCAGAAAGCAAGCTAAACAAGCTTTTAATCTGTAACATGCTTTAGTTAAACTGTTATATAAGCTGCATTTCTTATTGGGCAAAATAATTAGATACAAGAACTGAACCTGAAATTCGTTGGCTTTAAGTAACAAAGCTTACAACGAAATTTCATGGAGTAAAAAAGCTTGCACATTTTGGAAAATCACCCAAATTTGATTATATTACCAATCTTTAGATTTTCTTTTTGTGTATTTTTGTCAAAGGCCATTTTAGGAATTTTGTGAAACACCATTTTACTAAAATCGCTCGTAATTCTGGAACGGAAAGACCGATTTTGACCAAACAAATTTTCATATCTACGTTAGCTTTTCTTCTATGCAATGAAATTTAAAGAAACGAATTTGCAAATTAAACTACATCAATAAAAATTGGCAAACACCCGACATTTTTTCTGACTCACCCAGGATATAATGCATTTTGAACTTTTAGGATGGTAAAGACTGTTTTGGTGGCTTAGAGAATTGCTTATTTGGCAAGGTAACTATTAACTGTTAAAATTGAAATATGCTCCACAATCAATGCTGGACACCAACAAGAAGTTTTGTTTCAAACTCTGTATTAGATTGAGCAAACCGTTTTTGGGCAAACTGAAGCAATGATTCTTGACTTATCAATGATTTTTAGAGGAAGATGGTGCATCGAAAATGATGAGATAAACCTCAAAAGTTAAGTCGACGCAAGGGATTTTGAATTTTATGAATTGGTTTGATGGTTTTTGTAACGGGGGAGTCAAAAAAGTGCACAACGTTTGAAAAAATAATGCTCTCTGAATATCCAAGCAATAATATTGAAACATGTCTTGTTTCACAGCCGATATGTTCAATTAAATTTAGAAATTTACTCGGCTTTAATTGGTTTTTCATTTCCATGGCTATGGGAGATTTCTGCAGAAAGCCCTTTTCAAAACCTGCAAAAGCAAGTGAAAATGCCCGGTGGGCATTTGACCAGATTTTGGTTGGCAACTTAAGCTTAAAAAACATACCTGTTCCTTATACCAATTTTTCGAAAAATGTATACCCGACCTTATGGAAGACTTTTTCATCCTCCCAAGAGGAAAACAAGTGCAAAAGCATTTGCCAGCCATTGCTGCAAGGCAAAAATTGTAGGGGAATTTGTTCACGAACTTAGGCAGCCTTTGAATGTTTTTCGCGGGCATTATCGAGAAAATCCCTCATATTTTTGGAAGCGAGTGGCCGATTTCAAGCAGGAAAGTTCCTAAAATTAATTTAAAATGTCGGCTATTCAACAAGATAACAACAAATATTATTGCTGTGATATTCAAGGGAAAGTAGCCATTCAAACACCGTGCTTTTGTTCTGACGTACCCGGTTGTATAATTTCTCAAACGGGGGTACAATATTTAACTCATCAGGTATTTTTAGCTATAATCATCAACAATTCTACAACAAAAGGTTACCTTTAGCTGTTAGTAAAAGTAATTCACCATGATTTTTGGTCAAAGGAGGTGAACACTCAACGTAAACAGTGTACTGTCGAGGAATTGTCATCTCTGATGGCAGTTCAAACTGACATGACCGCTTTCTCTGCAATGGAACAAGAATAGCGGGTGAGTCAGAAACAAGTTTTGATGCTTCAAAAACCAGCAAAATTTGATTTTGCTGGTAATCTTTAAACGTCTCCTTGTTTATAGTTATATCCTTAGTTGCATTCTTTCATAAAACGTAAAAAAGCTATAATTCCAAAAATAATGATGATATCAAAAATGCTATCCCTGGAATTATGGCAAATTACCCAAAGTTCCCTTCTAGCAATTCATTTGAAAGAATGGGCAATAACATTTTACACGATTAATTTTCGAGTTTTGCAAAGATTACTTTTGCATATTAACTAATAAACTGACTATAATTAACAGCACCTCTTTCTGCTCAATGTACCTTAGTCCAGGAAAAAGACAATCTAATTTCAAACCAAGCTGTGACTGTGTCAAAATAAACTTACATAAATGAACAATTAAATGAATTTAAATTAAATGTGTAAGAACTTGCATCACCTTGCTGATCAATTGACGTACTGCTGCCATGTTGTCAGGTTTGCATAATGCTTTAAAACCATTAATTTTCTGTAAGACTAAATGATTATATGCTTTCATTAAAACAACAATTTCAGGAGTTGATTCAAAACATATTGTAAGTGATAAACTGTATCCAGTTTTCTTAGAAAGTTTTTCAAATTCAGTTGTTTGGTCTCCTGTGCCTTCACACACATTATACAACAACTGACATGAAACCTGCCTCTGTCTAGACATATCATGTCATAAATACCCAGCAATAAAGTAATATGCTTCAGGTCCTTAAATTTTTGGCGATCCTACATATAATGGAGTTTGAGCCATCTTAAATGTATACATATCAAAATAAATTAGGCCAAGAGACCAAAATTCTTGCAGTACATACCATTTTGTCTAACTGACCATCTTAAATCTATTGCTAGTTTTTTTGTGATTACATTTTGGGATATGCTGGTTTTGAATTCCTTTATACACGCTCCTGCGAAGAAGAAAAAATGAAATGTATATCAAATCAAACGTCAATCAGATTAATGAGAATAATAATGTACCAACTCACTGATTTACAAAATCTGTTCTTCTTGCTTGATATCCTAAAGTGATATGCCACAGTAAAAAATTTGGTTTGCATTTAGTTTGGGTTTGGGCAAAGTTTGTTGTGGGATTGTTTTGAGTATCTTAATATAAACTCAAACTGGTTTGAAATTTCACCCTGATCTAAGTTTAACTTGGCGTCTGGTCAAAGCCCTTATAGTGTTTACATGGAAAATGCAATTTCTAACTCAAACCGGGGTGAAACGCAACTCTGCATTTCAAACCGGGTTGAAATGTCACCCCGCTTTGAAAACACCATGTGAACGAAAATTATTCTCACACCGGTTTGAGATTTAGTGGTCTCGGGTTCAAAGTTCACTGTGGCATTGTTTTTCTTGGCGCCAAACATGAACACGATGAACAATTTTGAACAATCTTGTGTTGTTCGATGAACAACACATGTCTCAGACGGGGCGAAACTTCATGTGAACGCAAAAGGAAATAAGCTATAGGGCCAATATTCAGATGAAGGTGTTGTGGCGCAGTGGTGTAATCCTCTGATTTTGCAGCCAGAACAGTCAGGCGGACAGGGTTCGATCTCAGGTAGAGCCCTACCATTTGAGTGTCATGACAAGGGGTCGCGGACTCGATTAGGTCTTCTCTACTTCTGCGATCCCCGCGCTTGGTGCTAAAAAACGCAACTTCACCTCACCTTCACCTTCAGATCGGGGTGAAATTTCAAACCGGTTCGAGTTTCTGATGTAAACAGACCCTAAAGCTTTACTCAATGTTTTAGCAACAAAACTGGAAGAACATTTTAGCCTGCATCTTAACGTCAATCAGCATAATAGTTGTGGCTTGGACAATGTCCCTGCGCAATTTCTGTTTGTGATTTTCATTTTCATGATTTTTGCTCAAATTATCCATACCAAAAAAGCTGGGAATGAAGCTGGGAAAGTTGGGAATTAGCACCTAAAGGCTGGGATTTTCCCAACTTTCCCAGAAACTTGGGAATTCAAAGCTGGGAATTGAAAACCCATGAATCTGGGAAAGCTGGGAATCGAGTACCCTGAAAGGGGGAAAGCAGAGAAATGCTTCAAATCTTCTGAATTGTAAGAATTCCGAAAGGTGGGAAAACTGGGAAAGCTGAGACTGACAAGAAATTGTGATTTAACAAAGCAGGAAAAGCTGGGAATCAATCCCAGGAATTTCCCAGGAATTTCCCAGCTTTTTTGGTATGGGTAGCCCTTTTTGGGTAGCATATGCCTACCTGGAACTGGATTAAAATTTTGCAATTTCTTTTCAGTTCCACTACAAACCACCAGCACCTGTAAAAAAGAGACCACAGCAATAATAACAACTACACATTGTGTTTTCTGCAGACACATTTCTAAGCAAAACTGAAAAAGTAGTACTTGCGTCAACAGCAGAAAAGTGACATATTGATATGTCTTCAGCCGACCTTAGATGAAATCATGAGACATGTCCTCATACATTAGGCCTTGCGCAATTAATGAATCCTCAATAATTTTCATATATAATTCATAAGAATTTTCCAGAATTCTTCACATTGATAAGAATCCTTGAGTCATACGAAAGAGTGCAAATTTTTCAAAACAAAAATTTTTGAGAAATTTATCTGAAGAATTCTCAAGAATTCTTGAGCAGGAAACCATGTTAACGAGGCAAGGCCTGTACTGTAGTTGCAAAATACAGTCCTACAACAAAAAACCTAGTGCATTCAATAATATTTCCTCCACCTATATGGCAATGCCGAAAATCAATATACATTACATGTTATTATGCCTATGGCAGGGAGAGTAAGATTTGAATCAATTCTGGCATAGAGTCACAAGATCATTTAGTTTGCTTCATGGGTTGATTTTGGGAGCAAGAGGGGGTAACTCGCCCTTCATGAATGAAACACTGCTTGGTGCCTCTTGGCAAGATGTGCATCACGTACATGTGACGTGAATCTATTACATTTGTCTAATACCAGGTGCGCGAAAAAAAACTATCCACTTTTGACAGGCAACGATAAATCGTACACTGGACCGATTTTGAAGATCTATGACTTGTTTTTAGCTAAATTTCAGAATTAGATTCTGAGATTTTTTGAAATTTGTTTAGTCTTCTGCTTCTGGAACTATAACCGAGTGTCTTAGAATTTTTGGTCTCAAAAACACTGAAAACGATAAATAAATATCGATCAAATTTTCTAAAGACTCTACACGAATGGACAAAGAGGAAGCTTTTCCATGGTGATTTGGGGATTTAGAAAGCGATTAGTTATATTCTGCATATTTTAACAACCGCTCTGGTGCAAAATTCTGGAGTAGTTGCAATGACGCGCCATAAGCCAAGCTGTTGCCCGCATGACAATTCAAAGAGAGTCCATGCTTGCTTGACTTCATGGCGCTTCACTGCGACACAGGAACACAATACCTACTATCTGCACGAAAGTATAATCTATGAAATTACGATGAGAACGATATTTGTGTGTATATGATTGAAAGTAATGTTACATTTCTCCCAACATTGAGCAGACACTTGTGTAGCAAAGTATAAATAATCCATTTCCAAATCCCCAAATCACCACAAAAAAGCCTTCTCTTTGTCCATTCATGTTGAGTCTTCAGGAAATTTGATTGATATTTTTTTATCATTTTCAGTGTTTTTGAGACCAAAAATTTTAAGAAACTCGCTTATGCTTATAGCTCAAGAAACAGAAGACTAACAAATTTACGAAAAATACTGGAATCTAATTCTGGATTTTAGCTAAAGATTAAGTCATAAATCTTAAAAATCGGTTGATATGATTTACCGTGGCCAGTTAAAAGTGGATATTCTTTTTGGTCCACCCGGCGGTGGTTCGGACAAACTGTCACAAACTTGAAATTGCAGAACTTTTATTAGAAATATATACCACAGTTCCACCACTGCTGCATATTGAAGCTCTTGAGTTCAATTTCTGTCTGCAGGGTAAGGCGGTTTTCACACAAATCTTTTGTGTGCATGTGTGTTTTTAAGATTTTAAGCGTGTACCTAGATCTACTGTCTTATGATAAAAATCTTGGATGTGCACTGTAGACTGCAAGGAAAAGTTTATTCGCAAACAAAGTCTAATTCTATATATTCATACATAAGAAACAGAAAGGAGACCGCTTGAAATGGACATAAAAATTGCATACCATAATGATCCAGTCTGCAAAGCTGCTGTTGTGGCAGGAGAAATTTTTCTGTGAATGCCTATTTTTTAATGAGTTTTTTCATAAGCAAGCCAACATTTTGCAAAAATATCTTTTCATGCAGTTTTTTACATTAACCAGTTCACAGTTTCCAGAAATTTATATCATGTGCGGACCCAAGTGATGAAACTGCTGAATCTATTCTGTTCAAATAAAGTTTTTCTTCTCTCATACATGTTTTATTACTAACAATACTAACACTCCTGTACATAAAACCAATTATTTGGTCATTTATTGCGGCGGAGCCCCAATACTATTTGAGTTGAATTAAAAACTTGCGAGCGATTGCGAACTGTGAAACGAACAAAATAAGTTTTCTCGATTCCATGTTTCAAAAGGAGGTAAACTGCTGCGAAGCAACTGCAGGGGCGAAACAGGAACAGAGGGCAAAATGAAACGCTGTTTTGAATTGAAAGCAAAAACATATTGAAGTGAAGTAGAAGTGAGGCGAAAGAATGAGTGAAATAATGCAGTTAGGCTCGTTGTTTTGCAGTTAGCAAGCGGAAGAAGGGCCAAGAAGTGGGTAAATAAAACCACACATTGTAAAATCATAGTCATAGATTTATTATCAGGAGAATTCATACAAGCAGTCATCTTGTGCTGTTGCATAGTTGTTGATGTGCATGCTCTGATATAGGCCTATTCGATTTGCAAACAAATTATGAAAATAAATTGGGAAGTTTTTGTGAATTATATTATCCTGTCTGGTTTATTCTTTGTTTTCGTTGCATCCTTGCAGACCTGTATTGAAGAGCATTTAAGAATCAAGCCCTCTTTTGAGTCTTAAAAGTATTTTCAATGATCACAGCTTTTCAATGATCAACAGGATTTAATTAATTGTTGTTTATTTCATGGTGGAATGCCATGATAATACATTGTTCAAATGTTGTGCTATTGTTGTCTGTTTCCACTTCGTAAAAAAGCCAATAGGCTGCACTCACTGACTATTGTTATTGCTAGTTGTAAAATATAAACAGATACTTGAAATTGATCAATGGATTATTATTATCTTCTATCTGTTAGCTAACTGGTAGCAACAGACAAATTCTTTTGATCTTAAATGCGAATATGCAATTTTGGAACGAAAATGATGAAAACAATTGTTGCAAATACAACAGTTTATGTTTACTTATCGTTTGGAAAAGAAAACTTCCGCGCGAACTTTGCAAAGTTTGTACTTTACTAGTCTAGCAGTCTGCAACCTGAAATCTTGTGGCATTTCTCACTCAACTTTGAGGTGTAATTGTAGCCTATACAAACAGCTTGAAGAAGCAATGAGCTTCAATCAAACCGTTTTCCGTTAAATACACAAACATTGATACAATATCGTTCCAGGTAGCTTCAGCCTGTCAGCGGTGCCAACCATTCCAATATGTTGTTAGTTGTTTGGCCTAAAACCTTAAAACCAGAACCAGCATGGTATGCTCAATTCATACTTACATCATTCAAAAACAGAGCAAGTCCAACGAATAAATATGTACACATCGGCTGGGTCATTGATATTGGGCTTCAAAGCAGCTTTAGGGTCGGATTTTTTCCTTGATCTCAATCTTTTGACCATGCTTTTGCCTTGATACCTTCCTTGCAGCTTGCAGCTTGTTCGCTCCTCGCTCCAGCTTCGATTGTTTACCAACAATGGCTTCTTCCGTCAGTGGCGCCTTCCTAGAAGCCAAAGACCAGCCTACGCAGCAGGTGATATTCTTCTGCAATGAAAATATAAAGACCACCCTCTATTTACAACAACAAAATCCTAGTTGCCAATAGTTGCCAAATAAAAACGGTTTTTGTTCATTACGCTAATCAATTGTAAATAAACACCATATTACATAGCACTGTACTTTATCTACAGTCGTTGACTAAAATTTTGTGTATTTACCCAACTGGAGTACATACTTTTTTTAACGAAAACTTGGATTATTAGCCCACCCAAACACTATAAATACTGTCTTCATTTTCACCCTTGACATTATGGCATTCAAGAGATAAGGGAAGCGGAGATACTTGCCAGATTTTGCTTCATGGGAATAACAACAACAAAAAGATTCAGCAAGGAACACTGCGACACGAGTATAGGACGAAAAAACTGCTAATATGATCATATCCAATGATATAACTTATTGTTAATACCTGGGCCAGCATTAGCCCTGAAAAAGTGGGGTGGACACAAGATAGACTCTATCGCTGGAAAGTATACCTAACTTTGTTTACATCGTTTTTCGAACATATACCGACCAGGGGTGGCGCCAGGGAAGGGCTGGGGGGGGGCTACAGCCCCCCCGTCGGAAGCATCTAGCCCCCGCCGTCGGAGGAAATTTTGGGTTATTGTCGGAGGAAATGTGGCAAAAAGACGTACGAAAACAGCATTTTTTGCCATTTTAGCCCCCCTGTCGGAAGTTTTGGAAGTTCCAGCCCATCCGTCGGAAGATTCCTGGCGCCACCCCTGATACCGACCCGAGAAAAGTGGGGTGGACATGTTCACCCCAGTTCACCCCCTGGTGCCGCCCCTGGCCAATGCACGTTTTTTTCTCAAGACTGGTTGATAAGAAACTAGTACTAGGATGACCGAAAATTTAAGAAACTCTAGTTTGGGAAAGAGCTAAGAAACTTTCAATTCATACAGACGACATGTCACGTGACTTGATCAATTCGCGCTCGAAAACACGACGCCATCTTGTTTGGGGGTAAATCTTCAGAAAATTTCTATAGGAATCTATAGGAAATTTGCAAAAAGTTGCATAAAATTGCTCCTCTATTCTACCTTACGATAGTGAGTAGAAAAAGAATAGGTAGCAATTGTCAGTTAGACCTAAACCTATGAAATAAGCACACGAACATGCTGTTTTTAAAAGCAAAACAAAAATTTAGGCCAAGAAAGCTGTGAGAAACTTGCCTCTGCGTTGATAATTTCGTAGTTACCACCACAAACTCTGTCGGCTGTGAGTTGCTCGTCGCTTCTTCAAAGTCAACCTTCCTTTTAGACATTCGCCTATCTCTCTGCTAAAGTTTTTGAATAATTTGAGCAGCTTCCAAGCTTTTTGAATTTATTCATTGCGATAAATAAACGAGACACTCCCCGTTCGACGCTATACTTTGTAATGGCTTCATTAGAGTGTCTCGTTTATTTATCGCAATAAATAAATTCAAAAGACTCGGAAACTGTTCAAATCATTCAAAAACTTTAGCAGAGAGATAGGCGAACGTCGAAAAGGAAGGTTGACTTTAAAGAAGCGACGAGCAACTCACAACTGAGGGAGATTGTGCCGCTGTTTACAATATTATCGTCGCAAAGGCAAGTTTCTCACAGCTTTTTTGGACTAAATTTATAGTTTCCTTTGAAGAATAGCTTATTCATGCAATTATTTCATTGATTTGGGTCTGACTGACGATTGCTACATATCCTTTCCATATTCACTATCGCAAGGGAAAATATAAGAGCTGTTTTATGCAACTTTTTGCAAATTTCCTATAGAAACATCATAGGGGCATATGCATATGTAGCATCATTTGTAGTTGTTTTGTATCGTAGTTTTAGCTGAGAATATACATGAAATTGAAATTGAATTGAAATTGAAATTGAGAAACCTATTGAAATTTTCTGAAGATTTACCCCAAAACAAGATGGCGTCGTGTTTTTAACGCTGCTCTGTGACGTCATGCCGTCTGTATGAGTTGCAAAATTCAAAGATATTATGGAAAATATGTCGTTGAACCGCTATTCTTGAGTAATCAAACCAACCGTTTTATGTTTTGAATGTAATAGAACACGTTTTCTTCCCACGCACCTGATGTTTTATATGTAGAGAAACATATCTGCAGCAGTGTTAGAAACTACATGATGATTCATGCACTTAAGAAATACTAAAATGCCCAAATTTTCCAAAATTTTCATGTCAAATTAAGAAACTTTTAGTACTATGGACTGATCCAGGTTTCTTATAAAAAACGTTTATTTCGGCCTGCCGTGCAGGACTTCTTCACAGGGCTGATATACGAGAGCTGCGTCAGTGAAATTTCATCGTGTGTCAGTGTCAAAACAACTATGATCAGAGCAAAGTTCAATAAACGGCAGCGAGCATTTTCTTTGGAAAGGAAAATATTGAAATATGTCTCTTCCGTGTAGAAATTGTTTATTGCTTATTTGAGTTTCCAAGACTTCCCATCATCTTACTTAAATCTTATTGTAACTAGATGAAATTTGATTCAAATTTCCACCCCTTTATCAAGCGTATACTAAAATCTGAGAGTTCCGTGTAAAATTCTTGATCTCCTGTAGTCCTAGTAGAACCGTTATTTTTTATTGATATGCCCAGTGCAAACCGATTCGACTAGCGTTCGCAAACAAAAGGATTCCATTCCGATGGCTGATTAATCAAGTCGCAAATGTCAGTAAAGCTAACTCATGCGTTGTGCATGCGATAATGTCATGGGCAGGCAGAATTCTTTAGGAATCGCGTCTGAACCAGAAACATTAAATCATAACTAAAGTTGTTCATTGGAGCAAAACTTTCAGATAAAGCATTAAGAATCTGTAATTTTACATAACTAAGATTGATCATCAAAATTTACTTAAAAATACACAGTATTCCACAATTTGTTCTTTTGTAATAAAAAATATAATCTAGTTGTTTACAGTAAATCCCCGCATATAAGGACCTACTTTTTTGAGAGCCAGGCTGAATTAGGTTCTTATTCCAAAGGTACTTAGATCAATTTCAGGGTATAACGGTTCTTATTCGAAGGGTCCCTTGTGTAAACCTTTTAGGAGTTATTATCAAGAGATTTTCAACCATATTATTTGCTTTGGCAATGTTATTAAGAAATGCTAAGCTTACAAATAGCAGGGGAGGAGATTTTGATTCTAGAAGCCAACTGGGACAAAAATAAACTTACCAAGGATGATCAAAAAATCAAATTTAATACTCTTGTAATAAGATCATATTTGTTCATCAAACTGAAACAGGTTCTTAATTACGAGGTGCATAATTTAGGAAAAACAGCTTGTATGTTCTTATTTGTGTAGGTTCTTACATGCGGGGATTTACTGTATTATACGCATTAAGCATAATGTGTTCTTTCCAGTTTCTACTAGATTGATGGAAGTATTTCGAGGGGGCAACAGCTATAGGGGTATGGTATACATGTGCCTCTCCGGCTAATTGGTCAATTCTCAATATTTTGTCCTGGTTATGGGTCATGTTATATGAGCATTAGCCCGGGTTATGGGGCTTGCTTTACAAATTTTGCTTTGTTTTAGTAAACTTTGTAAAATACAATTGATAAAGTGAAATTAAATAAATTTTATGTTCCTTTTAGCCAGCCGACGGTCTGTGATGGTTTTGCGGAGGAATGACAATTAAAAGTGTTCTTCTGCTCATGTTTTATGTTATACAAGAGCTATGTTGCCCTGGTTATGGGATATATTTGTAAGACAATGCCCTGGATTCGGGGTTATGTTTTTAGAAATGTACACTGGGTTCTCCTTCTGGTCTCGCAGAGGCACATATATACCATGATCCCTGTAAGAGAGTTACCCCACGCCTCCTTTCAGCATGTATTGTATAAAAACGTTTTGTCTTTAAAAGCAAAATATACATTTTATCTGGCTGTTGATCTTGTATACAGATATATTCTTTTCAGTTCACTATGTTCTTACCAGCATGTACCAGCATGAACTTTCCTTCCCAAGAATTAATACCATCAACATTGACATCTTTTAATGGCAGTGCTTTTCCATTACTGTCGAAGCCCATGTAATACCCGTGTGGCGTTTTAAACTTCATCATGCTGCTTTGTGAAGATACTTGCTCCAGATGAAAAATGATGTCACTGTCTGCTTGACTGAAATTCACAATTGGAACAGCTGAATTTCGCTAAAAAAAGAAAAGAAACGCCCTTTAAGAGAACTTGAAGCATGAATACAGGTCTTTTATAAGACACTGGTTTATACAAAACTAATACTACGATGCAAAAAAATTAAGAAACCCTAGTGCTAGACTAGCTACATGAGCTCAGGGCCGATACAAGTCATTGATTTTTAGGAGGGAAAGAAACAAACTTTTCCTACGGCAAAATCAACATCAACAACAGCAACAACACCAGTTGTAGGAACATAAGTTAGAATTATGCATGCAATGACTGATATGATGTACACCTTCATTAACTCAATTATAGAATTATTTTGACATCCAACCTTGCAATCTTCGAAATTAGTATATATGAAGCAAAAATATGCTGACGATTCAAAATTCGTGTTGTCATTTATCATCGAACGTTACTAAAATCATGTTAAATGCATCATTTTTCAAACAAGATCTTTTAAAGGTGGACATGTAAATCGAAAAAAAAACCGACAAGCAGAGTAAAACTTCCGACAAATGGCTTTCTGGCTTTCAGATTGAGGAAACTGGGCCTTAATGATACTACAGTCGGTCCCGACTTTCAAATCAACGAGGATAGGATAGCTTTTATAGGCAACGTGAAATATCTTGGAGTACAAATAGATTATCCCAACTGAGTTGGAAAGAGCATATTACTGTTGCACTCAACAAGATTTCACGAGGAGTAGGAATGCTTAAGTACTCCAAGAAATATCTGTCTTTAGAGACTGTCCAGAAAATGTATTTAGGCTTAGTAGAACCACATATTAGGTACTGTTGCTCGGTCTGGGGTTGCGCTGGTGATACCATCATACAAACACTTCAAAGCTATAAAGTCGAGCTGCTCGTATTGTGACAAACAGTCCTTTCGATAAAACTTCGCTGCCGCTGATAGCTCAACTCGGGTGGCTAAATGTGAAAGAAATGGTTGATTTTGAAAAAGTTTATAAATCCCTTCATGGACTAGCACCTCCTTATATGCAGGACATGCTTCACAAACTGTCTGATTCAAGGAATCGAGTCCTACGGAATACTGAAACAGATCTTAGGATCCCACTATGTAAAACATCTAATGGGCAATGTAGCTTTTCATATCGCGGAGTGACTGTTTGGAATCAATTGAGCTCCGAAATCAAAACCGCTCCATCGCTGGCGATTTTCAAAAACAGGCTAACAACGTTTTTGAAAAGTCATAGAGATATTCCAAAATGAATATCACACATCGACTCTAGAGTTTGGTCAATTTTCCTTTCTTAGAATTGAGATTTTCTTTTTTACGCTTATTCTAGATCTTATAATTTAATCATAGAAACATACATTGTTATTAGTTTAGGTTTTTAGCAGGGCACATTGTAAATCAGTTTATTCTTTTATAACTGAATGTATTACCCTGGGTAAATAATAAAAAAGTAAAAAAATGGGGGCGTTCAGACCCCGCCTCCATTGGCTATTTCCTATTTCGCCCTTCAAACTGAGATCATGATCAATAAATACAGCTTTATTATAGGGACTTTTTTTCATACTTTATTTAACGTTGGTAAATAGGTAAGGTAGCTAATTACATTACATAAATGCAAGAATCAGCTAATTAATACCACCAACGACTACTTAGGCTATAGGCGGAATTAAGGCGGCATTACACTATCATCTTCAGGTAAAAGTTGCTTCACATTTTTTCTGTGATCGTACAATATGATAGTGTAAAGCCCCGGTCAAACGCATCCAACATTTCATCCAACATTTCTTTTCAGCATGTTGGATGAAATGTTGGATACGTTTGACCACTCATGTTGGGTCATCCAACATTTACAATGTGATGTTGGATGAAGTTTGATCGAAATCAAAAACAAATTTTGTTTTTCAAATGTTGGATGGCATNTTGTTTTTAAATGTTGGATGCATGTTGTATGCGTTTGACCGCTTCATCCAACATTTCACCCAACATTTCATTTGTGGGCATGCGCAGAACGTTCTAAAAAGTCGATATTCTGTCATTTGACCGCCATTTTTCAATCATTTTCAACATGTTGCTTTCGAAGTCAGCCAATCTAATTTTTATTTTGCATTACGCGTCTTTTTTATCGTTTTTATACATGTCGCTGCGCAGGCGAATAACGATCATGGATTTTGCTAGAAATGTTGGATGTAATGTTGGATGAAATGTTGGATGCGTTTGACCACCCCTGTTGTAAACATCGATGAGCTTTCAATTTTGTTGGAAGTGTATGTTGGATGTCGTTCGATTTTTCGTTCGACGTTGGAAGGAGGAGATATTCAATTTTTCTTTTAGAATCTGCTTGGTCGTGAGTCCTTGTTTGAGCGAACAGATTTGATGGAGATATAAATGGTAATTGGAGCGAATACAAGGATCATGTCGCAAGTCTGCTCTAGTACTGCAGTTGAAAGCCCAATTCAAAGCTTCTTCATTTCCCTCACTTAAAAATTACATCACGGTCAAAAACATAAAATATCTTATTGCAAATTCCAGGTAGCGTCTTTCCTTACCTTGCACGAAAGCATTCCATTATTATGGGAAATCATAAGGCCTTTTGATGGCCCATCGATGCACTCAAATAAAACCTTCATTGGTTGCCCAGGCCTTGCTCCTTTGTATAATTTGAAACGTGCTAAAAGAAAGAAAAAAGCCATGATTATTACAGGTTCCAGATCATTTGCAGAGCAACGCTGTCTTTTCATTCAAGTTTGCTTTCACTTGACTTGGTTGTATGGGTTGTTGGGTCGTTTGGGACTTTGATCGTTTGAGTCGTTGTAGTCATTAAGCCTGGAATCTGCGTTGGTAGTTTGGGCCGTTAGAGTCTTTTTAGTTGTCTAGGGTCGCTGGGCGACGTCTTTCCACTAGGTCGTTTGACTCGTTATCATTTTTCACAACAGCCTAAAATGACCCGAACGACTAAAGCAAAGGAACTCCTCAACGAACCTAACGACCCCATAATGACTGGGTCGCTCAGATAGAACCAATTTCTATTGCAACGACACTTCTATTTCTGCCCTCCACTCCGGGGGGGGGGGGCACTTGACCTCAAAATGTACGGGTTATGCCTCTCAGATAATGAAATTTTCACCCTGTCTGGGAGCAATTTTTTCAAATTGACTACCCGGTCTGGGAGCAAACTTGCAAAAAACAATAGCAAAATTGCACATTCCTTGTCAAAATCCTGTACGAGAGCAATTATTTCAAAACCAAACACCCGTCTGGGAGTACTTTTGTGAAAAAGGATACCCTGTTTGGGAGCAAAATCGCTAAAAACGATACCCTGTCCAGCGGCACATACCCGGTACAAAAATTATCGAAGTGCCCCCCCCGGGCCTCCACTCGACTTCCAGTTTTTTTGAATCTTTGGTTAGAGTCGTTCCTTTCCAACGATTCCAGCGATATCAGTGACTCCGGCGACAACGACCTAACGCAAAATTGCTCAAGCAACATCACTTAAATTGTTTTTATTCGCAGACATTTTCACGTGAAATCTAATATGAAACAAACTATTAGTTTTCTATGTAATGGCCATGGAGTAGCCATAGCCTTGTGTTCTCTATGGTATCGTCCTTGTAGTATCGTAAAGTAGTTTGTAAGTAGTGTTAATAATATCTTGTATTGTAAATTTTAATTGAATATGAAAAACAATTAGGGGTTTTGGATTGCAACTCTGTCCAACATATAATATCATAACGCTATTGCTGTGTAGATAGGCAAGAATTTTGCCCGAAAATTTGTCAAGCCAAAAATGTTCTTTATTAGCAGTCAACGGAAGATTGAAATTGCGAACTTACTCCCATTTTCAGAGTGTGACCCAGTGCAACTGACAACGCCTTTATCCATCTTCAGAAAAGAGTGTGGATTTACAGTTCTGTTGTGCAAGACTTTGAATTCGCTCTCGATCCATTGGCCATCGTGTTCTATCAACTTAAAAGTTGTGGTTTCTGTCTACAATATGGAAGAAAAAAATACTTTGTTAACAACTTTTGAAAAACTTTGATGAAAGCTTTAGTTTGTTAAGTTGAAAGTTTGAGAAAATCAATGAAATTAGAGTCTTTATTGGAAATATGAAACAAAATTGAACATTAATTTCCTTAAATTTCGAATTTATGTTTAATTTCCAAACATTTTTGATTCAGGGTAAGAAATTTTGAGAAAATTGACGCTGTGCTTTAGATAAGCTAACTTATCACTCCATAAATATCTCGTATGCCTTAGTTTTGTTTACAATAAAAGTCCTCAAAACAATCTCATGCGCTTTTTTGAAAGAGTGGTACATGCCCTGGTTTTCATCTATCCAGTGGTAACACTAACATGCGTCTGAAGATGAGACTGCTTGACAAATCTAGACTTCCTGAGATATTATTGCTTCTGGAAATGTTTGTGACAGGTGAAACTACTGAACAGTTATTTTTTTCTAAAAACTTGGCTCTGATCTTTGTAGTAGGGTTTGATAACGTGGAGCCCAATTCTTATGGTAAAAGTTTCTCGTAGAGTTTCTTAATGCTTAATTTGTTATAAAATTGAATTTCATATTTTATCAACATTCATTGAGGACCGCTTTTTGAACCAAGAATTGCAATTAAGAACCAAATCATAAGCAGAAATTACACTTTTTAGCATCATTTGGGTTGGTAATAAAATTTTTGTTTGAAACACTTTGCAACTCATAACTAAAAATAGGAAACGTTTCTTAACTTCTAATTGGCATTTGATCGCTTCTAGTAGAGCCTTTTAATTTTCTGGAAGAGGCTACTGCAGTTTCTTATGAGCGGTTTCTTATAAAAAAAAAATTAGTGTGTAAGTGAAAAAATTCTTAAATGTTAATTTCAAGTAGTCGTAGTTTCTTATAATAGTTTGTAGATCCACTCACCTGTGCGATTGCGCAACTCATTTTGTAGCAGGTTTTGAAGATCTCTTCTGTGAAGTTGTTTCTTCGTTGACAATGTTACTTTGGTTAATGTATCTATCCATCGAAAAAGTTGTATTTATTAGGATCATAAAGGAACTCGAGCACAGTGATTCATGACCAGTGCAAGTCGTAAGGTGACCTTTCGACCTTTCCTTACATTGAGGTATGATAAGAATGATATGATTTCGTACTTGATTTTCGATGACGAAGATGGGGACCCAGAATTGTGGTTTCGTGGACATACGCCAGTTATTTATCTTTTGTTAATCTTGGCTTTTGGATGACGAAAAAGATTACATCTGCGTAAGTACAAGATCGAAACGGAAATCTTGGGGCAAATGGTCAAATCAGTGGCATAACGGAGGAGGTCGGGGTTGTTAGGGATTTTTCAGCTCGGGGTGCCCCAGCTGTAAGCATTAAAATATTGTAGATATAAACATAAGAAAGCCAGGTCCAGTTTAAACTTGAGAAAATACTGTATCGAAATGTAAGTAAGTGCCTGGAAAGCATTTTGACAAATGATAAACTATAACAGGAAAATTTGCACGGGGGGGGGGGGGGGTTTTTGGCCAAAATTTGGGATAGGGGTGACCGCGAGNACCAATTTTTGTGAAAATGATACCCTTGGCTAGACTAATTTCTAGACCAAAAGTGCCATAATTTGCTGTTTTCTATAGGCTCAAGTCACCAAAATATCGCTTTCTCTAGACCAAAATCGCCAAAATTTGGGGTTTCTAGACACAAATTAAGAAAAACTGGCCTTTCCTGGACGAAAATTGCCAAAAATTATACCCTTGCCTAGACTGGCCTAGACTACAATTGCCAAGAAGCATACCCTTGGCTAGACTAGAAGTCCGAAAAAGTAAACCCTTGAGCGCGGCACATCCCCAGGTACCTTTACTATGGAAGAACCCCCCCCTGTGAAAATTTGGTAGCAAACATAGCCTCAAATGTGAGATATTTGGGATCCCAAACACGGACCTATGTTTTTTCTATAAAATGAATGTATTTGAAGGTGAATGATCTCATGATGAAGATCTCAGACGAATAACAAGAATCTTTAAAGATATAATCAACAGCTGTAAAGCTAAGTTGATGTTTTCAAAATTTTCGATGGTTTTACCGTTAACTCGGACTGTTACTTCTTTTAGCAAGGATTGGAAGCAAATTAGAGAATGGTGATAGGGGTTATGGATGGTACTGGGTGCTGGCCCCTTCAGTACCTGGTATTGATAGCTATGGTACTGGGTGCTGGTTGGAATTACTGTGGTTCAGAGAAGATTTCAGGAGAACAAGAGCATGGAAATTATCAATTTCTTTATTCGGACTTTTTCCCAATATTTTTCTAACAGGTAACTGTAATTCTCTATTTGAAATGGTACTTTCTTCCTGGTCCAATGGTCTCTTATGCTGACCGGGTACTGGTTACAAGATTTGTTGGTACCTGGTACTGCCCCTTTTGTACTGTGGTACATTTTACCTATCACCATCCTCACATTTGTGCAACTAGTTTTTTTTCCTTTTGTTAACATCAACTTCGTCTCATTGCGAGTTTCAATTAGTCTCCCCTTTTCTCTATCCAAACTCAAAGGCATCTAATTTCCAGAGATGTATTGAGAATTTGATTTAATAGATATTTTCGGACATTAACTCGACTCGAGGCAAAGGCTGCAATCCCCTATACCATGCCCACTTTATGCAATACGCGAACAAAACTATTCCATGCTTTGCTGAGAGCAATCACACGCTTTTGGGGATTTGCTCCACAGTATATTGATATACACATATGATAGATTATTATTATAACAACATTTACAATGTCACTCACAACATTTATTATTATATTGATATACACGTATCTTTTATAAGAAACTGCTTACAAGAAACTTCACTTCTAACTCGCTAAAAAATTAAGAAACTCTAGAACTGGGAAAAAATATTTAAGAAACAATTTATTTTAGTCAAGGCATTTCTCAGCATATTTTTTTCATTTTATTTCCATCACATTAGTTTTTGTTCTCTTTCGATTTTGGACAACACCAATTCATGTACTTCAGATATTAGTAGAAAGTTAATACCCCATAATGGTTGTTGCTCTACCAATCATCAGTCGAGAATTCGGTTGGGTGGTCAAGAAAAGCGACAAAATCAGCCAAAATCAGGAAAAATGCGATAACATCATATCTAGAGCATGAAATTATGATTGAATCAAATAACAATCTCCTAGAAAAGAAATTTGCAAATATTTCAACATTTCCCATTTTTTTCGCGAAAATTGAAATGCAAGAATTTGCGATGTTGACAGAGTCAGTCCCAGAAAGTTGTTTCCCTCCCTCTCATTTGTTAAGATATTTCAATGAAACTTTATGGGTAGTTGCACAATATGTAGCTGCTAAAAGTCAGAATGTTTCAGTGTCAAATCTTTCTCCTTGCGGAATTAGGCGAAATATCGGAAAATAATTATTAAGGAACAAATTTGCCACCCATCTCACCCATC
Source organism: Aurelia aurita (assembly GCA_004194415.1). Classification (NCBI taxonomy): domain Eukaryota; kingdom Metazoa; phylum Cnidaria; class Scyphozoa; order Semaeostomeae; family Ulmaridae; genus Aurelia; species Aurelia aurita. Next base: position 128,128 of record REGM01000330.1, read on the forward strand.
AAGGTTAAAGGCAACTTCTTATTTGGCCGAGCTCAAGGCATCGAGAAGATAAGCGAGGAAGGTACAAAAAGAACATGAATCAAGCAAGGTATCGATTTTATTCGTGTATCTATGAGCTGAACTGTAAACAGGATAAGCAACATTGAACAAGAAAAAACGAAGCTACTAAAACTAACACATGTAAACTATTTTTCTCTTTTATTGTACATAAAATATGCGAAATTTACAGTATGAAAGTATCAAAGTGCCGGTCGTGGGCATTAAGCTACCCAACACTAATGAAAAAGACTTGAGTTACAACAGATGACACAAAGGGATCTACCCAAAACCTGAGCAAAAAATTTTCAACCAAGAAATGCTACGCAGTCCTCCGATCAGCCTTTGCAAAACACGTTATTTCTTTTTAATGCAACAAACCCATTACCTACTACAAGGTATGGCTGCTAACAAACTCAAATATGTTACTGTAGCTATAAAAGAAACAATGAAACTACAAATGTCAACTAAACTAATTTATCGTATGTAACAAAACTGAGGCTGGCAGAATTGGCCGCGCTCTTCTCAGTCCCTTTTTCCAAGTCGCGAAATAGTCTATTTTTAGTGTGGAAAATTACTGAAAAAGCGACCCAAAAGGGACTCGTGGAGGTTGCTAGTGAAATTTGTGACATAGAATATAGAACCAAAGTACAAAAATTTCCCGATCCCTCCAGGTTTGGGTAGCCAGCGAGTAGAACAGATTCAATTTGGTCAGAAATTAGGAAACACCCTGTATGGTAGGGCATTTGGCGTCTCTAGCATTTGTAAAGTTTGCACTTCTTTTCACCAAGGAGAACGAGGTTTGAATTTTCATTTAGTTCTATATTAGACCATTGCAGACCCTGCGTACCAGACTCAAAAAAATTTCTCATTTTTTTTAGAGTCTTGTACGAAGACTAACCATTGCAGTCCCTTCCTACCGATATGCAAGTGTTTTTTAGAAACTGCTAAATAAATTGTTCTAAACACTAATAAAGGACTAACTATGCTTTACATAAGTACAAATAAGTGTACTATTCTTTGAATATAAAACATATAAAACATCGTAAAGAAATATTGTTCTGTGATTTATGCGCGTACAATAAGTTTATATTTTTCTCCGTTGTTAAATCCCTTCTTCTCCTTCACGACTATTATGATGATACGAGCTAAGAACAAAAGACCGGACAGCACCAACAAGGCAAGCACAAATCCTTGGTTCCCCTTTCCATCAGTCCATTGCTTCTTCAGGACACCACTTAGGCCAACAAAGAGGACAATGTACTCGGCGAAGGTAAATCTTGTGTATTTTTCTATCACGAAATTTTCCATGATGAACCAGGCCAAGATGAGTATAAGCAAAACACAGAGCCCTCCTGTCGCTGCCTTGCTGCCATCGACATTAAGGTCATGCTGGAGCACAATCGTCATATTGATACAAGTGGCAATTGATACCCATGTATTGTAAAAAACGACGGCATTTTGACACAAAATGCGAATGCACCAAACGTCAGCAACATTTGGGGTGTCTTTTTCTTGTGGGAAACTCTCGATGTACTTGTTGAGGCTTGAGTAACTGAAGAACAGTGCTGATTCCAACGAAACTGCAATCAGAGTGATAAACACAAATGCTGCACTTGTGTTTCCACGTGACCAAACAAGCAACCAAGACAAGTTGAAAACACTGGCAAAGGTGTACGAGATGAAGAAGCCAATTGGCAGGATATCGGCTGCATTTCTTCTGCATATCAAAGTCAGGGTGTAGATGATCATAACAAGTTGGAACATGTAAATAAAGATCCAAATCGTGAATGTTGAGCCAGATGGTGTGATCTCATTAGGATGGTCATCAGAGACTTTGCCAGTTGCTGTCGGGAAAATCTTGTTCGGATTTGTCGAAAAGTAATTCAGCACTGCTGTGAAAATAAACACAAAAGCATTTACTGAAATGAGAGCGATTTTCAACTTTGGAAGAGCCATGTTTCTCGTTTCTTGTTCAACTGCTGCTTTGCTTTTGATTTCGTTTAAAGGCAGTCTGTCACGCATCTGATTGGGTGATGAGGACAATACAAAGAATAAGAGAACTGAATGTCTGCTGATCCTAATCACTTTCTACGGCCGTAGAAAGTGATACAGATCAGCCCTCCTTTGTTCCCAATGCACAGATTCACAAAGACATTCTTTGTGTTGAGCTCTGACTTTACTGCAGCCAATCAGATGCGTGACAGACTGCCTTTAAAAACTGTGGCATAACTTTATGTCCTTCTNCATTTCTTCTGCATATCAAAGTCAGGGTGTAGATGATCATAACAAGTTGGAACATGTAAATAAAGATCCAAATCGTGAATGTTGAGCCAGATGGTGTGATCTCATTAGGATGGTCATCAGAGACTTTGCCAGTTGCTGTCGGGAAAATCTTGTTCGGATTTGTCGAAAAGTAATTCAGCACTGCTGTGAAAATAAACACAAAAGCATTTACTGAAATGAGAGCGATTTTCAACTTTGGAAGAGCCATGTTTCTCGTTTCTTGTTCAACTGCTGCTTTGCTTTTGATTTCGTTTAAAAACTGTGGCATAACTTTATGTCCTTCTCGCCCACTCATGACTGGTGTAATTTGCGGACTGTTGACAAATGAAACAAGGTCCTCTTAGATCACGAGTATGTATAAAACAGTTTGCATAAAGTGGTAGCGGTTCAATCTGGCAAATCTTCATTGTTCGAAGCGAACTCTACACAATTGAAATCGAATTTGATTTTCCATCATTTCCGCTTATTCGAAGCTCGTTTTCTACTTGGTGAAAGATCTATTATTGCAGTTATCCTGTTGGAATGCCTATTTAATGGTAACAATAAATTATTCGTGGTGGATCTAATATTTTTGGATCTGAAGAGAACAGTTTTCATAAATCTGACTTTAACAGGAAATATTCTTCTTCCGACATTGACTGAAGCACTTGGCCATTCCGCAGTCGATCGAACGAAAAGGCGCTGTTCGCTTTGCATCTCAGTATCGCATGGGAATTTTGAATGCCAAGATTTTGTTTGGGAGTTTTAAACTCGAAATCGAATTCCATTGATCATTGATTGAATTCGAATCTGACTTCGAAACTCCAACGCGATCCAGAGATGCAACGCTAACAGCGCCTTCGCATTCGACCGTGGAATGGTCTATTAGGAAGCAAATGAAAGCTACCCTAGCTGCTGCATACACTTGCTTAGACGATTCCTCGCATTTTCATTGCTCACATTGACAAGGGATTTACTGTGCCTTCATTAACAGCTCTGAACAGATTTTATGAAGCTTGCTACTTTAGATGCTTAGAGATTACTCAAGTTCAAGTCGTAATACAGAGTTATAAAGAACAAGAAACAATCGAAAATATGCTTAGAACTTCCTAGAATAAAATTAAAGAAGTTTTTAACATAATTTTCTTTTAGTACTTACATTTCTTAATATTTGGGGGATCGTGGAGTTTTGCAGAGTTTTGCTTCCAACAAATTGTTTGCAACAGACAGAAGAAACAATACCGGTAGATGTGCAATGGCATCATCTCTCCATATTGAATTACTGTTGTGAAATCTTCTGTTTTCATGCCAATCACTCTGACCGTTAGGCGGATAAAAGTCCAAAGTCCTTGACTCTTGAGCCCAATTCCAAATTTTTAGTCTATAAATTACAGCAGTCTCAATGCAAAGGTCACGGTTGCTGTACAAACACTAGGTGGAATCCCCTCACTGCACTGATTGTGTTATGAAAGAGTAACGAAGTTATTTTTATTTTAACCGCATTTTTGTTTTCTGTATTCACATTTTACATTGTCTTTGACAAACGTAAATAAATGCATGATTCCCACGGACAGTGGTTGGCGGTCTTGGCAGTGGTTACATAACAACGCATATCCACCTTGCATTATGTAAGTGATATAAAACTATAAGCCTGCGTGCAGATTACTTTTCCTGAGGGGGGTTTTGTCTGCACGCACGCTAAAAACGGTGATGCTATAAGAACCTTCTCTCGAGATAGAGCGTACAACTTCATTAAGATTTTTTGAAAGCCTTCTTGTAAAACAGCTTCTCCATTGGCAATACACTCATTCTCATATAAGAAGTTTCTGCTTCTGAATTAGATCAGTTACTTGAGAACGAACTCAAAGTTTCTTAGCCCTAATCCATATGGTGTTTTCCACCCCCCTCGAGGTTTTTCTTGCAGCGTTTTTCAACGACATCAGCTATGTCCCCCAGCCTCCCTGACTTTTACTAATTATCTATTAGCTACATTTTGATGAAAAAAAAATTTGAACGATATATCTCACAGGTCACGTGCAATGCCCATATTTGGAAGCAGGTAACAGCAAAATCAATGTTTTCGATGATTTCAAAGGCAAGATTTGATTAAATTATGAAGTATTATATATCAAATGAATCAGCAAACAAAAAAGCTTTAATTTGATACCGGAATTTCTGGAATTTGATGACGTCAGCATTTTTTTATGACGTCACTTTGGCCGCCATTTTGGACTTATTAGCAAATCTTTTGAATTTTGTCCAACTTTTTCAATTAAAAACACTCCAATGATACATTTGTAATGGATTATCACCATTTTGTCGCTTCTTCTTGTCTACTTTTACTGGAACAAATTTATGACACAAATGACGTCATAAAAATTGGCTAACTTCTGCCAAAATATCATTCCAAAATCGTTATTTACAATAGAATAATATTTATCAGCAAATATGATGTCGAATTAGACCAAAAAACCGCACGAAGTTCATCCAAAATTTTTTTAACCACAAATTTAACTTGGGAACCTGATTTTTGCCAATTTTTAACTTGATGACGTCACTGTGACGTCATAAGGCGTGGCAACCACACCCAAATCTTGCTACATGTTACGAATTACTAACTCTGTAACACTGCCAAGCTATATAGAAGTCTGGTGAGTCTAAGATGGTTTTCAGAGGGGGGGGGGTGGAAAGAGCCCCCCTAAATGGTAGCTCAAAAAAAGCCCAGATGGATGTAGGGTTAAGAGTTTCTTACGCGTTTCATCGAATTTGTTCATGTTTACGGAATGTTTACGTCCTGTGCCCTCGTCAAAATTTTTTTAAGAGTTTCTTACGCGTTTCATCAAATTTGTTCATGTTTACGGAATGTTTACGTCCTGTGCCCTCGTCAACGTTTCATAACAAAATGTTGTGAATGCGTATATCACTGCCAGAAACAAGTGAGGATACAGTGCAAGTATGCTACGGACTTCCTTGAGTAAAGGGGAAAAGTGTTTTTAATAATTTGGTCCCAGTACGTACTGAAGTTTTTAATTTTTTAGTGATCTGTGAGTTGAGTATTGAGTTTCTTACAACAAATTACTTGTGAAAAAATACGTGTACTCTAAAGATCTACTGCTGTTTATTTTATTGGGAATTTTAAGAAACTTTCACTACTGGGTATAATTCTTAGTTTCTTATAAAAAAATACGTGTACTTCAGGTTTGGGTATGTTTTCTCTGATACCATTCACATTTCACAGAGTTGCAAGAAGTCTCTGACCTTCCTCCAAACCTGCATTTCAGGGTCTTACTTCCTCATTTGAATTCAATGTAAAATTAAAGAACAAGCAGCTTTGCCTGCGCCTACTAGACAACATTGGTGGTGGGTTTGCAAATTAGGAGCAAAAATCTTGAAAGAGCAATTCACGAAATGCAAGCTTCCTGCTGTTGGCTAAAGGTGTTCTATAGGCCCAGTTTTAGCAGCGATAATAAGGTAGCCTCTTTTCGCAAGCAGCTATTAGCCACTCATGTTTCAAGGCATCCTATGCGGCATGACTAATCGGCCGTAGAAATCCTTTTATCTCGACAATTGCTAAACGAATTGTGGTGGAGCGTATCAATCAAAACAACGGATACTGTTCTATCAAAAATCTGTTCTTATTAAATAAACAAACGTATTTTCCTAGCAATTGAAAAATTTGCGTTGATGATGATATTTTAAATTCTTAGAAGGTAAATCATCCATTTTTCACCATTCTAAGCCTAAAAGAGCTTCAAAGCAAAATCCTCAGCGAAATAACATATCCACATCTAAGCCTTTTCGATAGTCTATGCTAGCCTTTAAAATTTACAGTCTGTCCTAAATTAGATTTCACGTGAAAAAGTCCGCGAATAAAATCGATTGGAATTGTTTTGCATAAGCAATTTTGGGTTATCGCAAATCTCAAGTGACATCTAATTTGAGACAGACTTTAAGAAGAGGTAACGTTTGCACCTCTTTTTAGACCATATCTATTATTTCCTTAATTTGCACTTTTGGTCATTCCATATTTGAAGATATTGTGGCATCAATTACATCTTTTTTCACACTCTATGCTTCGAGCCGAAATCAAAGAAAGATCTGTAAAACTCTCATTAGAGAAAAGATTGTGAGTTGAATACATTTTCTGAGCAACACGAAATTCATTTACATTCATGAAAAATTACATTATTTCTACAAGTATATTCGCAACCATTTGAATAATGCAATAGACGAACTACTTGAGTCCTGAAAAATGTATACCATGTAACTTTACAGTTAGGCTATAGCAAATGATTTTAAAAGGACTACGTTTTCTTTAACATTTCAAGTCTAAACGTCGAATAAGTTTCGTCTCAGCAAGACTAATTCTAACGAAAAGTGGCAGATACTACATTAAATTAAGATACATAATATGGATAAAATATACAAGTATATTCTAAATCTTTGAATCTGAGGCTACTCTATGCACCGGCTACCCTTAAAAAAGTATGAGTATATCCGTGTTTTAAGAGCAGCCTGGTTTCCAGCCAAGCTGCGAAAATACACAAATAATTGAAAGATCAATTTTTTCTCTGTATTGAGCTTTTATACTTTTGGCTTTAAATATAAGAAATTAATGCATTCTGACACACAAAATTTGAATGTTGCTGAAAAGTGGCAAAATTGCTGCACTTAGGCAAGAGTAAAAAAAATACTGTATATCTCAAATAAGAATGTAAGGCTCAATGAAGTTTTTCAAGATGCTATTACATACAATTTCACAAATAATTAGTAAATGATTTCTTGTTGTTAAAGCCAATTTGATCATTGATAATACAAGTAAAAATAGCATTTTTAAATTAGAAGTGACAGTAGAAACTTAATGACTATTAAAATGCTTGTACTTTTTGGAGTACGCTGTTTTGCAGCTTACTGTCTAAATCAAAACTTGCTGTGACATAATAATTCTAAATAACGGTTTGATAGATGTCCCGTACTGAGATCCATTGCCAAAGTAGCAAAATTATTGATACAAAGACTAAAATTTGGCAGTTTCGCGTTATTTCCAGTTGTTACTGAATGATTTAGAAATATGAAATCGAATGTTGATTATACGATATTGTTTCGTCTTTGACAACGACATGACTTTGGGTCTAATTCACCATATCTGCATAATACATTAGTACAAACACATTTGCATGTTTTCGGGTCTCGATGCTTCAAATGATTTTTGCACGTATCTTTCCTGCATTCACACGCGCATTTGTTCGGGTTCCACGCCTTTTTCCTTTGACACGCTTGCCTCTGTGGACAAGTGCAGCATTCGTGACCACCAGTAAAAATGTAATTGCGAGGGCAGTAACCAGTGCATTCACAACGACAACTATTTTCTTCCCATACCTACAATGAGAACAATAACGAGTAAATCAACAGTTCTAAGCAGTAGCTTAAGGCTGTGTTGCATTTGCAACTTCACCATTACACAGCAAGAGGACAAGAGCGAATTTGGTAAAACACAAGAATCAAGCCTCGGTTGATACAAAGCGATTTCGGGCTTTGCAGAAAACATTCACACCTTACACCTTCGAGTGCACTTAATCAAATCAAAATTAATCACAGAACAGTAAATCGTTTTGTTTTATCAGAAGCCTGATTCATTTGTGTTACGAGATTCATCCTTGCTCCATCAGACATAATGTGGTCATACCTTTCAATATACCATGGTGAGCAATATGTTTCTAGAAATGATTTTTTATAATTTTCTGAACGCATTCACACGTTCCTCACACAAGTACATGCCTTTTTACATTTTCCTAGTGGAACAGTATTTCTCCAGCGACAAAATTATGAATTTTGCAAAACTTGCTAACAAAACAGTTTCCGTCCAAAGCAAAGACTGCAAGTCCGATAGGCGGTAGATTTTTCAAAAAGGACCTATTGAAACCAATTTGTGTGTTGAAATAAACTGTGCATATAGGATACACTTAACATATTCAAATTGAGACAATGATTGTCTCAATTTGCATGGCTGCTTCTTTTGAAATGACATTTTTTTCCTAAAAGGTCTATCTTATTTTTTAAGCAAAGTTTGACGTTTGTTGCCAAATGAAGCCAAAGTTTGCTTGGCAAATCAAATCTCTTTCTTTTAAAGGACAAATCCGGGGTTCGTAAAAACAATGTTAGAAAACAAACTGACTATCTCCTGAAGCAAACAACGGACTTTTTTCCACATTTTGACTTTTCTAACAGCTGTAAATTCGTTTAACATTTTGATAATTTAGGCCAAATGTCGTCGCCCTTAGATGCCATTAGTCCACGAATACACGATGAGGAGGCTAGTCACGATTCAGAGGCAAGAAAACAATAGGGCAGCCTCATTCTCGCGTTGAACATTCAGAGGACGCCAAGGTTTTAGAGGACACGATTCAGAGGATTTAGAGGACACGTTCAAAATTCAGAGGACACGATTCAGAGGACACCAAGGATTTAGTTTAAATGACGTCACTACTCTCTGATCGCTTATTTGAATACGTAATTTCTCAGAGAAAAGACGAAAAATTGTGGAAAGAGGTATGATACACCATTCATAACAGTATAATCTCTCATTTTATGATTAATCATACCAACCTCGGACTTATCCTTTAATGTGCTGATGACTAATGCAATCTCTGCAGAGGAAAATAAACAACTTACCTGAAACCTATTGCACCCTTCAAGTCTATTCATACATTCACAAGTACACCTTGTTTCATTGTGAATAGGAAGCATGACAATTTTTGTTTGCTTGCTCACTTGATTGTTTTCCATGGTCCAGCCAACTTGTGCGACTCTCAGCTGCATGGGGTTTATTTCTGAAACAGAAAAACAAAGCTTTGAAAGGGAAGTGAAAATATGGGAGCACTATGACTAGATGGATATGAAGAAGGTTTGTTTTATTTGAGCAGTTTCTTCGTCAGAGTTCGCAGAAAATTTGAGCTGAGGCATAACAATCTGGGCAAAAAATTCAGCAAAATATTGAGAGATCAACTCCAATTTGATTTTTACTACCGTATATATTTAGTGATTTGAAAGTGGGAAACGAAATTTAGAAAACCAGAAGAACACCGTCTTTAAATTGCAAACGTATTCAGTTATATTATTTGCTTTGCTTTTATGAAAGAACCATATATTACAATAGTTAAAAAATAATTATCTTGAATTTTTTTTGTCCCAAAACATTTTTCAGGATGCTTGACTGCCGAAGTAGTTATAATTTTGTGTGAGCTATAATTTTTCAAATACCGGGTGGCACAAAAAAAGCGAGCAAAGAAAATCTGTCACACGAAATATTGTAATTGACCGAAATCAATGATTCAAATGTTGTTTGGTAGCTAAATGGCTAGGCTACATCGCGATTATTTTTGGCTATTTTTATCAAGATCGCAAACTGACGAAAGTAAGGATTTAGTGAATACAGGCAATTCTAAAACCCGTCGAAATTCATCAAAAATAGGGGATCAATTTCGATCAATTGCAGAGCAATGACGCAATCCTGAGGATATACAGCTCAGACTGGATGCATCCAAACAATCCCCGGGCTTCAGATCTGCTAGGTTTCACTAAATCCTGTCAATAAAAGTAGCAAAAAGTAATAAGGATGCAGCCATGCTATCCAGCTACCAAACAACGTTTGAATCACTGATTTCTGGTCATTACTCTTTTATGCTTAAAAGGTTTCCTCGGTTCGCTTTTTTTGGGTCCTCCCGTAGGTTGTGCTATTTTTTGGCTAATCAAGTAAAATCAATATCCTCAAAATGACTTACCAGCAGCTGTACATCTTGAAAGAAAAGGATTTGAACCACAGGATCCCATACATCGATATAATGTGACATAAAATGGATATCTGAATGAGGCTGCATGGTTTGGTTGGCTTACTTTAACAAGTACAGGTCTTGGTCTGCAGACTTCGTTCTCTAATTGAGCAATCGCACTTGCTGCAAAGTAATAGACAAATTTAATCAATTCAATTCAGCTCAATTTTATTCGTAAAATACAAGTTGCTACAATTTAAGATAAACCAATAGAAAAATACTTGTATTCTATGTGACCAAAGTATCGCTTATCTAGCTTGGGCCGCTAAAGTAAAGTCAAAGAAATANCCTTGAAAGAAAAGGATTTGAACCACAGGATCCCATACATCGATATAATGTGACATAAAATGGATATCTGAATGAGGCTGCATGGTTTGGTTGGCTTACTTTAACAAGTACAGGTCTTGGTCTGCAGACTTCGTTCTCTAATTGAGCAATCGCACTTGCTGCAACGTAATAGACAAATTTAATCAATTCAATTCAGCTCAATTTTATTCGTAAAATACAAGTTGCTACAATCTAAGATAAACCAATAGAAAAATACTTGTATTCTATGTGACCAAAGTATCGCTTATCTAGCTTGGGCCGCTAAAGTAAAGTCAAAGAAATATAATAAGTAAAAAGGCTAAGCAAAACGTGTACAATGATATCATTGAAAAAGTTACAATAATAGGATAAAGGCTGTAGGAAGATATATCAAGCTTTTTTAGTAAGGAAGTGGATTATATGATTATCAATATAGTACTGGCACTCTGTTTTAGTTTAGTTTGATAACGGAGAGCCTCGGTATTGTGGGGATAATTCTTAGTCCATTGTAGGGAAAATTAAAGCAACTAATGAAGTTTATTATTAAAAACATTGCTTAAGAAATATAAGAGAAAGAGTTTATCTGGTTCTGTCGTTGTTATTGTATATACTGTCCATAAAGAAGATTCGACTGTTATGGATACAGCTGACAATATAATGAATGCAATTAAGCTACCGTAGGTGAATATTCTTGTAAGGAAGATGTACCCAACACAGACTATAATATATAATATCAAAGTGTGAGAGCAGTATGATGAATTTGAAGATCTGTTAACGTTCCCAACTTGAAAGAAAGAAAACTATTTTAAATTTTCCCCATTTTTTCTGGGTTTTTTAAGTTCTTGTTTCCTTTCTGTACATCTTTAGTTATGATTTGCTGTGAAATTTAATTTTTAGCGTAGTGATTTTGATTATTCAAAATCGACGTGTCAGGTGGAAAAAACAACATCGTTAAAAATCGGAGAATGAAAATGAAGATGACAGCACTGTTTGTCTTCTATAAGTTATTTATTATTCGACATATATAATCAGTGTTACATAAGATAGGCCAATGGCAAAAAATATAAGACTCAAATCATTGTTTTTGAATTTNTGAAGATCTGTTAACGTTCCCAACTTGCAGCAAAGAGAACTAGTTCAAATTTTCCCCATTTTTTCTGGATTTTTTAAGTTCTTGTTTCCTTTCTGTACATCTTTAGTGATGATTTGCTGTGAAATTTAATTTTTAGCGTAGTGATTTTGATTATTCAAAATCGACGTGACAGGTGGAAAAAACAACATCGTTAAAAATCGGAGAATGAGAATGAAGATGACAGTAATGTTTGTCTTGTATCAGTTATTTATTATTCGACATATATAATCAGTGTTACATAAGATAGGCCAATGGCCAAAAATATACGACTCAAATCATTGTTTTTGAATTTTCAGAAACGTTTCGAATCAACCGTGATTCATTCAAAATGTTCGCGCTGTGTACAATTAGAAGGCTTTTCAATACCCTCCTCGGTGCCAGACCCATCTAAGAATTTCATATAGCCAGTTGGTTTACACTGAGATCTAATTCTCAACTGCACTTTTTCCTTCTTCATGTAAAAAACTAAGAGGGAAAGTGCTCGCTTCGCTCGCACTTCAATATCTCTAGCTTCTGCAGAGGGCTTACCAAACAGTCGAGAAGTAGATGATTTATAAATGATGATATATTTCAAGGCAAGTTTCCGATAGCCGGTTGGCTTTACAATAAGATCTATTTGTCGACTGCACTTTTTCCTTCTTCGTGTAAAAAACAAAGAGGTAAAGTGCTCGCTTCGCTCGCCCTTCAATATTTCTAGCTTCTGCGGAGGGCTTACCAAACAGTCAAGAAGTAGATGATTTATAAATGATTATATATTTCAAGGTAAGTTTCCGATAGCCGGTTGGCTTTACAATAAGATATATTTGTCGACTGCACTTTTTCCTTCTTCATGTAAAAAACTAAAAGGTAAAGTGCTCGCTTCACTCTCGCTGCAACATTTCTAGCTTCTGCGGAGGGCTTACCAGACAGTCGAGAAGTAGATGATTTATAAATGATAATATATTTCAAGGTAAGTTTCCGATTGCTGGTTGGCTTTACAATACGATCTATTTGTCATCTGCACTTTTTCCTTCTTCATGTAAAAAAGAAGAGGTAAAGTGCTCGCTTCGCTCGCGCTTCAATATTTCTAGCAAACAGTCGAGAAGTAGATGATTTATAAATGATGATATATTTCAAGGGAAGAAATGTTTGCTTTGTTTCATACTTACCATCGTTGTTTCTCATTTTATGATTTTTTGCTGTGAAATTCGTCAGTTGTTCCCTCATTTGAAAGAGATCGACGAACGTCTCAAAATCGTCGACATTTCCAAGCATATCAATGATTTGTTTTGGTATTGTCTGAAAATAAAATGCAAAATGTTGGGAGTTATGACAAACAGTACGATTTAAAAATAATGTGTATTGCAAAATCGGAGTTTTAAGACGCTGGAGCCAAAGCGCTTTGATAAATGAACAATTTAAGCTGGTAGGTATTTTGATACAGTGGTCAATATTTGAAATAAACTGCTTCTTCTTGATAGTTCCCTTTTAGCGTGCAATAACAAGGGCAGGCTTGCAACAAACACTTCCGTTGCATTGGATTAGCCTTTTTCAGCAACAAGCTGCGGACGCCTTTGAAAATGCGGATGCTTAAAAGGTTTTTGGATCATCCCAATTTTCTAGTTTGTTTCATTCCAAAAAAGCAAAGGCAAGATTGAAAATGGTTTACATTCTCTTGTTTGCATTGGTCATGAATATACGCACATAGTTTTTGCTTCATTTCTCGATGTTATATTTTTGTAGGGCGGCCGTCAAAAATAAGCATAGGGCTCAAATCTTTCAAATCTTTGAAAAGATGGGTGTACAATTCTATTACATTTTTCTTTGAATTGAATGGCTTGAAAGCAACTTAGGGTACTTTGCTGAAAATCTGTCGTGGAAGTGATTTGATATATTGACTATTTTCAAAATGGCGATTTATCTTCTAAAAATTATCTTCTGCTCTTTTAAGCATCTACTTCAGAAACTGAACTTTAAGTGTTTTAATTCCACAAAAAATTATACTGAATTGCGTGCCTGCAGTTCAGCTTCTCAATTACATGAATAAAATTGCCGAGGCTGAATTCACGAAGAGGAAGAGATCAATTTTCCACAAAAATAATTGCATACACAGTGCGTGATCTGTCTNTTTTAGCGTGCAATAACAAGGGCAGGCTTGCAACAAACACTTCCGTTGCATTGGATTAGCCTTTTTCAGCAACAAGCTGCGGACGCCTTTGAAAATGCGGATGCTTAAAAGGTTTTTGGATCATCCCAATTTTCTAGTTTGTTTCATTCCAAAAAAGCAAAGGCAAGATTGAAAATGGTTTACATTCTCTTGTTTGCATTGGTCATGAATATTCGGACATAGTTTTTGCTTCATTTCTCGATGTTATATTTTTTTAGGGCGGCCGTCAAAAATAAGCATAGGGCTCAAATCTTTCAAATCTTTGAAAAGATTGGTGTAAAATTCTATTACATTTTTCTTTGAATTGAATGGCTTGAAAGCAACTTAGGGTACTTTGCTGAAAATCTGTCGTGGAAATGATTTGATATATTGACTATTTTCAAAATGGCGATTTATCTTTTAAAAATGATCTTCTGCTATTTTAAGCATCTACTTCAGAAACTGAACTTTAAGTGTTTTAATTCCACAAAAAATTATACTGAATTGCGTGCCTGCAGTTCAGCTTCTCAATTACATGAATCAAATTGCCGAGGCTGAATTCACGAAGAGGAAGAGATCAATTTTCCACAAAAATAATTGCATACACAGTGCGTGATCTGTCTTAAAGCAACATTTTTCCTTAAAACCTTCAAAATATTTTCTATATTTAGCAAAGAATTTTAGATTGAAATGAAAAATTAATGACTTATTTCCAGCTAAAAAATGAAGATGCACAATGAACTTCGTGAAAAGCAATCCTTTTCGTAGAAAGATGTTGAAAGCCCCCTACTTCTTTGTTTCATTCATGTTTTCAATTAAAAAGGCCCTCTCATCTCTTCAGCAAGAGAAATCTAAGCTACAAATATGATGCTTATTTTTCATACTGATTCTGTATTGTAACCCTCAATGGGCAGTCCTCGCAAAACAGAAATATTTCGGCTGTTTATGGGTAGCCTTTCGAGTATGGTCCACAAACACTAAACTTTAAAGAATCGAAGATATATTCATATGGTAAACAAGTACGAAGTAAAACAAGGCTTCAATGGCGAGAACAACTATGCTTCCCATTATAGCTGTTTCATTGCTTGCAGTAATACTGTTCCATCTCCCAGGTAAGTAAATTTATCAATCAGGCCTTACTGTGTTTCATTATCTTGAGCAGGGCTTTTCGATATCACAATAACAAAAGTTCAAGTAAAATCATCCATTTTTTGTCAGTAAATCTAGTTTAAGTTTTGAGATGATAGTGTGTCTAATCTATGTTCTGTTTGAAGCATGCTACATACTATATTTCAAAACCGTCAATCTAGATGGTTGGCTTTAATTAACTTAACATAGTTATCATCGTGCCAACCTTAGATAATAAATGAATAAATGAATAAATAATAATAATAATAATAATAATAATAATAATTAGTATTATAGATCACAAGGAGGTAGGAAGCAATCCTTACTTGCAGGGAAGGTTACACCAATCAAGAGCATAATTCCCTAAAAAGAATGGTCATTTCGAACATGCTTTTCAATAAATCTAAAGACGAAACAGAACATGGATTTTGATGACCGAGGACCCCTTTTCGGCTCTATGTCTCTAAACCAGAACTATCCAAACTGTCATTCTTTCTCGTAGGTGGCACGGAAGCAAATGCAATCATATCCAAACCACCAGACGTGGTATACTTCGCTCCACCAGAGAAGGTATCTGTTGCTTGGACCATTGATGATGGAACTATCGCGGGGGCTACAATTATGTGGCTCACATACAAGTTGTCCCTGCTAACCTCAAATGGAGTGGCTACTCATCATATTTTGACATCAACTACAGATGCTCATAAGTTCAAAGACTATGGAAGGATAGAGTTCTTCTTTAAGGGCAAGCAAGCTATATTCCGATACAACAGCACTATAGGAGATGACGGTGGAAAGTATTCGTTTGCATTTAATACCATCTATAATCATGACGGTGTGCAGCTGATTTCTATTGGTAAGACTAGAGAGAAACGTCTTAAGATTTTCATAGATAACGTTCTGGTATTATCGCATAAGACTCGTAAGTGAAACTGAAATTTTTCTAGATTATACGAAGTAAGGACCTATGCACCCGAAAAAGTAAGATTATAAGGGCCCTTTCACTACCTGAAAGCTCATATTCGCAATCAACTTATACCTATTTACAAAGATGAAAAGCGAAATTTAAAAATAGAATAGAGCGATGTATCTATGGCAACTAATTTCAATGGAAAACGAGGCAAATCAAGTCAATTTTAGTGACAATTTGCAACAAGCCTATAGGTAACTAACGTAGCTGCTTTGCAACTATGTTACATGTTAATAAATGCTATACTTTATATAATTGAGAAGTTTTGGAAATTCTTATTCACGTCTTTTGCATTTTCATTCACATAAAAACCCATTTGTTTTTTTCATTCCTTGACAAAAGCAAAAGATGTGACGCAGCTCACTCTCCTTTATGCATACAAAGTCTCTTATGTGGTGTCCTTTTACTAGAAAATTGCAACATAGATCCCATTCACACTTGCAAGTCAAACTAGCTTAAATTAAACCAGGTTATCGAATGGGACCTTCTAATTTGTCAATCCAGCAAAACGAATGCATTTGATTGGTTGACATTTAACCAGGTTTAGATAAAGCTGGTTTACTGTGTCAGTGTGAGTGCGGTGATAAGTAAAAAGGGAATCTATCACCCTGAATTTATAGCATGGACGTGGTGTCTTGAGCGATGGGGACCGCGGCGGGGAGCAGTGGCATCGGCAATTTTTATCGTTGTTGCTCTCTCGTCTCTGCTGGGGTATCTGTTGTTCAGCATTATCACCTATACTGGCCTGACATCCAACGCGAGGCCCCAATATTTACAAGTAATAATTGTTTCTGTGTAGTTTTTTGTAGTTGTATATTTAGTTTTGGAATTTAGTTTCATGTTCTTTATGTAGCGACAATGGGGTAGTCATGGTGATAGCATGGTATCATCCTTGTAGTGTTGTACAGTAGTTCATATGTAGTGTCTTAAGTAATTCGTTTCTGTAAAATTATTAATTGAGTATGAAAAAATTCTTTTGTGGCCAATGAAAAGGTCGTTTAAATTTCAGGAAATGAAGATGATCGGACATCTGGACCCTTCACAAGAACTCCTCCAAGCAAAATTTATCTCATGCCATCGCAAAACATCACACTGCAAAACATCTCACTCGTATGGGCACACAACTTCACTGGAATAGCCATTATGCAAATCAAAATAGTCTACAAGGGGCTAAAAGGATGGGAAGAATTAGTGACGTACTCTAAATCGCTGTCAACTACCCAAAGCCCATCGAATAGACACAGAGTGCACAGAGCCACAGTCCAAGGAAGATTGCATTTTCAGTATGCATTTAATCAAACAATATTGACATTTGATAATATTACTGCTGCTGATGCTGGAATTTATGGTTTCGTTGCCCTTGATGAAAATGGATGGGCTTTCAAATTTATAAGATCACGTGTTGAATTGATCATGGGAGGTAAGAGATACTTTTTTGAATTATATCATTTGCTCGAAAAGCCACCAGTATCTTGTTGCTAAAACAGAAGTGGCCTGCTTCGAAAATCTGTTACTGTTTCACATTTCCTGCAATGTCAAACATGTGTAGACCATGACAGTAAAATTCTTTTGGATCCCTTTAGCGCGAGATCGGCTAAGGAAAGGTGGTAGTACCTATTGTACGGATACCATAGGAACTGGACTTTCTTTTCCGTCCCTTGTTATGTAGTGTTTTGTAGTAATGTTTTGTTCTGTCATTCGTAATGTAGTGTTTTATAGTATTGTTTTGTTGATTAACTATATAATGTATTAAATATTTATTGTAAGTGCTATTTATAGTGGGAACTCGATGACCATGTGTCCATTCCCGCTTTGAATAGCACAGTGTATGCTTAGTTTATCTGTGAAGTTTAGGTTTGATTTTATTGTGTATAAAAAAAAAACTGGAAAAAAGCAAAGAACTAACAGAGAGAGGTAATGTCATGGGAATTTAGTGCCTGTAAATTGCATGTTGGGGGAAGACAGAACAAAAGAGGGTGCTCCAATGAACAGAGGCTCTAGGGATGAAGGTGCTAGAATGGGTGCCTTGATACATAGCCAATGAACCAAAATAAAATGGTCTGCACTCCCTGCCTCTGAAATTTTATCCTGTTTTCTTCTGTTACAAGTGGCGTAACCGACGGAATTTATCTTTTGTTCAAAACTATGGGCCCCGAGCTCTAGGGACCCCCAAAATGTTTTGTTTGATTGCTTCTACAGTGTTGAAACAATAAAATTAGTTTTATGAATATAAGGGGGCCCCTACCTAAAAAGTACTCAAGGGCCCCAGTCGTCTCCGTTAATGTCAAATATGCCTACAAAAATCAATACACGATCAACAAAACTTATTATAACTGCAATCAACAAATTTAATGTTTTTGGCCGGTATGGCACGCCATATTTGAGCATATAATTGAAGGATAATGTTAATATTGGTGTTATTGCATCTTTCCCTTCTTTTAATAATTCATTTATAATCCCATCGGGGCCTGGGGCCACTGTTCGTTATATCACGCAAGCAGATCAATTTTGCTTCTTTCTCTAACGCAGTGAATCAACTTTTTCATTTCAGTGCCGCCAAGCACATCTATCATTCCAGTGACCTCGACAGCTATAGCCTCATCAACATATCAATCAGCTTCTATATCATCTAGTGCAACAACACAGTACCTATCAAGCATCATTTCTCATAAACCGACATTCTCTTCAGTCGGTTATTCAGAAGGCCCAGAGGCAGTTACAGCATCTCCTAGTAAGAGTTTGGTGCGACTGTCAGCAATTGCCACCAGCATGTCATACTACAAACCAATATCGACAAGAAAGTATGTAGTTTATAGCTCAAAAATTATAACTTCATTATCAGATATTAGTTCAAGATCGAGGCAGCAAAGCATTCAAGCGTCAGCAGCAGCAGCAACAACAACAACAACAACAACAACACCTACGACACCGACAATGCCAAAGATTGATAAGAAAGGCCCAGCAAACACATCAACCATGGTTGCTTCAGTACTTGGGCTTACGCTTGGTCTCTCTATCGGAATACCAGTCGGAGCCTTGCTTCTCTTGATAGGAGGCACTTGTATCTATTTTATCAAAGTAAAGCTGAAGACAACCCGTGTTCATCCTATTTTCAAAAACTAACAAAGGGATTTTGAAGGAACATCTGTAGTACTTTTAAACTTGAAGATTTTGAAGGGGCCTTTGCAACCGGCATGCATTATGAATACATTCTTTTGTGGTCTCTTTGTTGCCACCATTTTAATGGTTCACAAAAATGACTGACAACAAAGAAATAGCACATGCAAGGCATGCCGGTTGCAAAGGGCCCTTTAAGGCAATCTTTATTGAGTAGGGCCTGGTTGTTCAAACACGATTAGCGCTAATCTTAGATTAAAAGAATCATTCTGTAGCCGTATATCACAGAATCATTATGTAGCCGTAATCAGCGTATATCACAACATATTTTATTGTAGCGTTGATATTTGTTCATTTGTAAATAATGCATGAAATCCTACTCAGCATAATGAACAGTAATTTTTTTCCCAGCGATAGTGCTATCATTATAATCCGAACAAGTCAGAAGAGTATATCACACATTTAAAGCATCGCATCACACGGAGTATTGCGCTGATCAAAAATGCAAAAAAACCAGTGGAAGAGTTCAACATTAATTTTCGTCATAATCTCCCAGGGGTCCACTTTAATAGACTAAGCACCCGATGATGTGCCTGGCGATTGGGTCTCAATTTCAGTAAGAAAGTCTGCGACAGGATTATGCATTTTCTGTCTTGGTTCCAGGACAGGTATGTCAGAAAGTCGAATTTTTCCAGGAGCTGTCGAGAATTTTACGAAGAAACCAAAAGAAGAACGACACTAGCCATTTTGATGCACTTTATTCCAGGACCGGTATTGTTTTTACAATATTTTGTTACAGGACAGGTCCTGAAATATTTTTGTTAGGCAGGCACATCTCCTTAGTTTTCCTCTAAGGTAAACCCCTCTCTCCCGGGCATAATCTTCCTGGGGAAATTCAACTCTGACTATTTACGAATAATCATATTTTGTATCCTTTTTCAAGTGCAATAAACATATCAGCTATTCTGCAAAAGAGTTTCGATAGAGCGACATTTTCATACATTTCGTAGTATTTTTTCGCCTTTTTGAATGTACTCAATTATGCTAGAAGCTCTCCTGCCGAATATTTCAAATTAAAATGCATGCAAATGTTACTCGATTCAGATTCTTTAGAAGAATAGCTAAACAACGGTCCATTTCAGGAAAATGTGCTGAGGCAAAACTTTTCAAAGTCCTTAGATTTCACAAAACTATAGATTGAGGCTCATGAAGTTTGTTAGTCACTGGGAATGTCATTAAATATGGATGATACCTTCTATTTTAGCATCAGAATTGCAAATCTAGAAATCTAAAGAAATAGATAAATGTTTGATGACAATCTTCNTTTAGAAGAATAGCTAAACAACGGTCCATTTCAGGAAAATGTGCTGAGGCAAAACTTTTCAAAGTCCTTAGATTTCACAAAACTATAGATTGAGGCTCATGAAGTTTGTTAGTCACTGGGAATGTCATTAAATATGGATGATACCTTCTATTTTAGCATCAGAATTGCAAATCTAGAAATCTAAAGAAATAGATAAATGTTTGATGACAATCTTCTCTACAAACAATAGGCAACCCAGCACAACGCTGCGCGGATTAACATGCTTCTTTGAAGAAATGCGGCCAAAATGCTCTGCTTGATGTTTTACAAATAAATTTTCGTTTCCCTTTACAGAAAGAAAATCAGAAGCTAGCATATTTTTCATGCACTTCTGATAGAGTTCTGGTTTTACTTCACAGTGTGAAATGTTTCTGTGAAAGCAAATCTATATTGGTCATGCCTTGATTGAGTGTTTGAGAACAGAGACAAGAAATCATTTATACGCCTTTAGGAATATCATGTTTTGTAAAGTGCAGAACCACACATAGACGTGTTCCTTGAAGGAATATTTTACAGACGTGTATCTATTAACAAATTACTCAGATTCGCTGAATACAAATGGAAGCTATGGATTCTTTTACATATTTTTTGTTGCTTGCAATAACACAGTTACCAGGTAAGTTAATTAACTGCTTGACCTTTAAAGACCTTTAAAGACACATCGCACACCAACAAAACGGCGCTAGTGTTTACAGCACCTTAGCAGAATTTCTGTTTCAAAAATTGTAATGACCGCCCCATCCATTTCTTAAAAGAATAGACTGCACACATGGACGCCACGAACCAACCTTAAAACAAAGGATTTGCTTGAAAAGTAACAGGTTTGTTGTTGTGCAATGGGTCTTTCAAAATTGCTCTTTTAACAATATACCATTGTTCCTTATGTGATACAATAATCTCGCTAGATTGCTCTATTGGCAACATCTCTTAGCTGGCTGGAAAATCTCCCTTGTCTCAGGAAAGCATTCATAGATGTGGGAGCTGAAGGGGGCACAGGAAAACTGTACTCACCCGAGTTTTTTGAGAGTGCCATATTTTAACCCCAAAGTGCCCTTTTCCTCAGCATTGTAAGTTTAAAAGCGCTCATCCAGCTCTATCAAAAGTGGCCCTTCGGAGGGCTGTGCCCCTCCAAGTGAGAACTGCTTCCCCCGTACCTAACAACATTTGGCCATTCCCCCTAACCCGAACCCTAACTCTAACCCTAACGAACCTAGGGTTAGGCTTTGGGTTAGGGTTGAGGAATTAATGATCGATTAACACTTGAAACACAAGGCAAAGTTTAACCTATTCAGGAAAGGACTGTCACATGAATATAAACTTAAACGACCCCAATCAAAGATGAATGTAGCATATCCCTTCTTATCATGGCAACATTCAGATCAGTATAAGATTTCGCTCAGTTGTCATAAAAAATTGAAGATCAATGGAAATGTCACCATCTTTAGATATGACATTTGTTCCACTGTACTAAGATCGACAAGATCGATATGACATGCCCCTTCAAATCCCAGACTGCCTCCTACAATCCGGATCGTCGGTGACTAAAAACTAGAGTCAGCAGTGCAACTTGGCTGCAATAATTGTCTAAGGTACTTTTTAAAGATTCTAATTGCATTTAATTTTTCTAGGAGGAACAAATGCACAGTCGTACATATCCTATCCACCAAGCGTGGTATACTTCGCCCCTCCTGAAAAAGTGTCAGAAGCATGGATAATGAATGATCGGGTTGTAATAGGGCCACAGACATTATGGCTCACATACCAATTATCCTTAATTTCATCAATCGGGGCTGCGGTGCATGATGTGAATACATCAACAACAACAGTGATCAGATATAATAGAGATTTCGAAACACTGGAATTCTTCCTTGCTCATAACCAAGTTGTTGTGAGGTTTAATCATACAACTGGAAATGATGGTGGAATGTATTGGTTTGCTTTAAATGCAGTTAATGGAATTCATAGTGGTGGCGGAATGCAGCTGATTGCAATAGGTTTGTCAATGTAATTACTCTCTCGTTTGTAGAGACAGCTTTAAACAGTAAGGTTATCAGGCAGACTTGCACAAGTCGTCTAGAAAGAAAAGGAAAAGACGACTTGTTCCGAACACCTCCTAGCTTGATCGGATGTTTGTAATAGGACCAAACCGCAAGCAGTTTAAATCCTCATTACTATTCTGAAAAAGTTAGGCTCTAACGATGAACAATATAACACTGCACGAATTACTTAGCACAATGTTTTTTCTCTGCTTCTTTCTCTCTTACGCAAAGCTGCCGTCCTTGTTCCCGTTAAGTGATACTCTCCAAAACATGGCAAACTCACATTATATCACTCTTTTTCCCTATCATATGGCCCAAAGTCGGGGCATGAGGCAATCGGCCCGCCCCCTCATCAGGCCTTCTTTAATAGATACGACATGTGCAGGCCAGGTCATTTAACAAAGTGAGCCATGTAAAGTAAAGTATTAAAGCGCTGTTTTTGAAACTTACCATCTACCATACAGAAATACTTTTATTTGGTTAGGTAACGAAGATGATCGGACATCTGGACCCTTCACATCAACTCCTCCAAGCAAAATTTACCTCATGACATCGCAAAACATCACACTCCAAAACCTCTCACTCGTATGGTCACACAACTTCACTGGAATAGCCATTATGCAAGTCAAAATAGTCTACAAAGGGCTAAAAGGATGGGAAGAATTAGTGACGTACTCTAAATCGCAGTCAACTACCCAAAGTCCATCGAATATACACAGAGTGCACAGAGCCACAGTCCAAGGAAGGTTGCATTTTCAGTATGCATTTAATGAAACAACATTGACATTTGATAATATTACAGCTGATGATGCTGGAATGTATGGTTTCGTTGCCTTTGATGAAAATGGATGGGCTTTCAAATTTATAAGATCACGTGTTGAATTGATCATGGGAGGTAAGAAATTTTCATCTTGAATTTATTTATTGATCGTGCAAATCTTGCAAACGAAAAATTTACATACAATACTCTTTATTCCATGTTTGAGAATAGTCTGTCTTCATGTTTTGCACTGCAAGAAGACTCCTCGATAATTTATTGTTCTAAATGTTCTTCACTTACATCTATTGCAATTTTACCTTTGCGGTATGTGCCTGAGTGGTTAGCACCCCCATCTTTCTGCACAGAAGGTTGTCGTTTCGAATTCCGTCACTGTCAATCTAACAATCTAACAACCTTTCATTCTATAATACAAAGACGATATTTCTAGGTTCAAAAGTTTACCAGAAAAAGATAAATCTGTATCGATACAAGAGAAAAATATACACTTGCCATGACTGAAACTTAAAACTATTAATAATCTAAACCCAATACCTATGTATGAAATTTTCCTGCAAGATAATTTGAGAAATACAAATATATTCCTACAGTACTTCTTTGGTAAATACAGTCAATCAAGGTACTGAACAGTCCGGTATAGAGGCCAGCGTAATTGGCACTCTCTTTCCCCAAGAAATCAAAGATTTAAATTCTTCGCAACAGTTCAAGAATAAAATTGAAGTTTGGGAAAATGACGAATGCAACTTTGCAGACAGTACATCCCTCAACTCAGCTTTCTATAATTTTACACATCTTTTTTCAATGAAATTTTTTTATTTGAATTTTGTAATTTTATTTACAGATTTTAGCTGGAGAAATTGTTCTGTGATGTTTCAATTTGTTGGCTTGAATTAGCTTAACATATATATTTATAGCTATGTAAGTTGCAAGCATAAAATTTAATGATGATGATAATGATGATGATGATGATAATGATGATGNAGCTTAACATATATATTTATAGCTATGTAAGTTGCAAGCATAAAATTTAATGATGATGATAATGATGATGATGATGATAATGATGATGATGATGATGATGATGATGTTGATGTTGATGATGATGCTTGGCTTTAGTGGTTGACTATAGCGGGCCTTTGAATACGCATTATAGTTGCACTAAAGCCATTTCTTTGAAATTCCTTCAACGATACAACTGAGCTTTTTTATATTTCAGTCGCACCAACCACATCTGTCCTTCAAACGACAATGCTAACTCATGAACCAACTCCTTTGTATGCAAGTCCAGATACAACATACCGTACGCCAGTGACAGCTTCAATATCAAAAACAGCATCCTTGCCTGATGAGGCCTCATACTCTCACAAACTAACAGTTCCTTCAAAACTGACACAATTTCTTCATGGAGAAAATGCTTCCAAAACTGAAGCGCTCAATGCCACAAGCTTTACCCATGCAGCAACAGGCACCATCTCAAACCATGAACAAGCAACAACAGTTGAAAGCTCAACGGTAATTAAGTCGTTCATACTCAATCATCCATCTTCTGTGCAAGGAAGCAGTCAGAATTCAAATGTAATTCTATCATCGTATCACATGGTCATTGCAGCAACAACAGCCATTCCAAATCAGCCCCGCACAAAGCAGAAAGACACTCAAAGGGCCCTAGCGATGTCCGCTGCACTCGGCCTTACTATTGGTCTTTCTGTTGGTATTACCATAGCAATCTTTATCCTGTTTGCAGGAGGCGCTTATATCTATTTTTACAAAGCAAAGCTGAGCTTGAGCATTAACCGGGTTGAGCCAATGTTGAAAGACTAGCGACGGGTCTACAAGCCGCATTTTATTTTATTTCAGTTCAGGCAGGCTTTTCTCTTTTCTTCCGTAGCCCTACTATTATCTATCGTCATGTCGTGAAAATGACTTGAAACTATTTGAAACAATTCGAGATTTTGCTTTCTTGTCCGTTTCAAAATCCCATTTAAAACTTGCCTCGAAAATGTTTTGCTTGCAATAAGCATATTAAGGGTGTGTTTGATTGGTAATTCCAAACCTACCAAATTCTGAAAACAGTAGACTTCGCAGAGACGGAAATATATTTCCAAATCAAACACAAAAATCTTGAAACGGTAGGTTTCGGATTCACCACCAGGGTTTGCTAATGAAAGCGAAACTTTCTCCAAAGTCTGCCAAACCTTCTGCCTTTTAGAGAATAAGGTTTAGAAGGCCTTCCAAACCTACCAAACCTACCGCTTTGAGAATTTCGGAGTCAATCAAACACAAATTCCGAGTATACCAAGTCTACCTTTTCCATAATTGGTACCAATCAAACACACCCTAAGTTTCTACATTTTCGAAATTCCTTTAGGATTTTCTGCTTGTGATGAAATATTTCATTCTGTCTTGTTGTTTTCTTTGATTATTCATATGTAGGTCGTCTTATTTTTGTGTGATGCCACGGAGTAGTCATAGTTTTTTGCACCCAGTGGCATAGTCCTTGTAGTATCGTTAAGTATTTTGTAAGTAGTGTAGCAAGTAAATTTTTATTGTAAATTTATAGTGGAATGTAAAAAAAAAATATATATATTTCATCATTTCATAGCTGGTCCTAACAGCTGATTGGTCATTTATATACTCATAAGTGCCAGACCAGAAGACAATGTTAAACCTTAAAGCTTAGTCAAAAGTTTGCTTTTGCTAAAAAATTTCATATTAAAACTAAGGGAGGAAAATAACCTGTATTTTCCTATAATATTAGTAAATATACGTAGTTAAACATATGAACATCTGTAGTTTACATGCTTGCGTTTGCCTTGGATGCTAGAGACATCCAGAAACAAAGGATTTTTGACGTTGTGTGGCACCAAGAATGATATGCATATGTCTGAACAAAAAACTATTGATATTGCACCTAGTATTAATGTATGTAATGTATTAATGTGCTATAGCAATGCAAATTAATCAATTAATCTATCTGAAGTAAAATGGTCCTGAAAGATTTATGAAAATAAATTTATGGCAAACTCTTTCATTCATTTTCTGTGAAACAATGCTGCTGCAGATCTGTCACGAAACATTCCTTACTTCATCTATATTTAGCAGAATAATGGCAAACTCAATTAAAGTTTTATGATCTAGGCTCTGCAAAAGTACACTACACTAGCTTTTTGAGAAATCTAAGTTTTCATGTGGAGTAATATTGCAAGGAACCCAGGCAATCTACTTCATTCATTTTCTGTGAAACAATGCTGCTGCAGATCTGTCACGAAACATTCCTTACTTCATCTATATTTAGCAGAATAATGGCAAACTCAATTAAAGTTTTATGATCTAGGCTCTGCAAAAGTACACTACACTAGCTTTTTGAGAAATCTAAGTTTTCATGTAGAGTAATATTGCAAGGAACCCAGGCAAGCTACTTCAATAATTCATTCAGTTGAAAGGAAGTTCCTGCCCTGTTTCAAGACGAGAAATCAGAGAGGACAAATTTTCATGTCTTCGTGGTGTGGGCTATTGTGCAGTTTTCAGCTGGCAGTTTGCTCGGGAGAGAAAACTATTGCGTGTCACAAACGGATTGCTTGTTGAAAACAAAAGAAAGAGATGATGTTAAGAATTCATGCACAAACATTCTGAAAATTCTGCTTGCATTATCGACATCTCCTTTACAGCTTGTTGAAGAAAAATTAGCAAGTCGATTGCTTCAAAAATAGACATCTCGTCGTCCTCAAGTCAAATAAACTTGGAGCAAGTTGCAAGAAGAAATATGTGGCGCCTACTTGCAAGAATTATGTTGGCTAACTTAAGAAATAATGTTGGTAAGTTACGTGCTCAGACAATATTCTTAAAAGATTGGATTCTTTAAAGACAACTTTAGAGAGTGCATTTATGGTATACAAACAACCAAAACGACGTATGGACTGTCCCTATTTAACTGTCTGACCAATCTTAAAAGATTAGAAAAACAGACGATCCCAATCCAGGGGCAGCGGATGGTCAGTGAGTTTGGGGCAGACTCGATGAAAACAATCTAGGACGCATCTTGAGGCTCTATTTTTCAGTGTCTTTATGAAATTATTTGGGTGGACTAGTACGCCGATCCGTTCCCCTTCCGCTGCCCGTGCAATCTACCAAATGAATTAAGGCCTCTTAAATCAAAGGCTACCACTACAATGGGCAATACTGTTTCCAAAACATAGCAGTGCGATGTTGAAAAGATGGTTTCCAAAAGGGTGTAAAACCAGAGTCGAAAAGCCATTGTGCCTTGTGCTCTAGTATTATATGCCGCCGTAAATCTTTATTGAAGCCCCCACCCTCGAATAAGCCCCCACCTCAGAAATACTTTAACAAATAAACCTCCCCTCGAATAACTCCCAAAGGGAGTACTCAAATTCCACCAAACAATTAATTCTACATATATGTATAAATTCTTTGTCTCGGTCTCATATTTATTGTTGTAATATTTATATGCTATATTTATTATCTTTAAGTGCTACTTACTGTAAATTCTGGTTCGAAGGAGATTTTTTTGCTTTTGTCTATACCTTTATCAGCTAGATCAGCAATATGTCATGACACAACTGCTGTCCTATACAATAAGTCCCCCCTCACATAAGCCCCCTCATCCTCTCGAGTAAGCCCAATCCAAAAGTTCATTTTTACAAATAATCCCCTTTATTTGAGGATTTACGGTACGTTAATGATGTATTTGAGTCTATTTATTGTAAAATGTAACTATTCATACAATAGAACTGCTTCTTTCAGCTGAGATACCATCACTACCTACCGTGTATACGGTACCAGGGCGTGTTTACTATAGTCCTCGCCAAAGTGTCGCACTGACATGGACAGTAAATGGTCAATTTGGTGGAACTGTTAACGAAATAAGTCTTGGATTGTACCACTTGATGTCATCAATTCGTGTAGCCAAGTACGATGTGCAGTCATCGAACAAGACTCTCTACAGACCTGACGATCTGGGGAGATTACATTTCACGTACGGAAATAACCAAATAATACTGAAATACAATAGTTTGAATGGAAACAATAGTGGGATGTATGGCGTTGTAGCATCCAATGGAGGTTGGCATTATGCCTTAGTGCAACTCATCTCAATAGGTAAGGCTTTGCTCTCTAAATATAACAAAAGGCTCACTTTAATGGTGCTTATATAAACGATTTTTACTGATAAATACTGGAATCGTTTTCACATTGGTTGTCGGGCTAAGATTGTTTTGTCCTTGTAAAATCACGCCTGTCAAACCACAATGCTGAACAACAGGACCCCAGCCGAAAGAAGAACAACAACAACAACTGCTGACGTCGCTGCTTCCCGTCCAGAGTCCCTAGCACTCAAGACACCGTGCCCATGCTATCAGGTCAGGGTCCCACTATAATGGTGCTTATTAATACCTCGTGGCCAAAAAACATCCCCCAATTGTAATCAAACATAGTGGGCTAAGGAAGTAGCCTTGTAGAAATCATCGAATGTCTTATCAAACAGCTCTTGTTTGCAATTTCATGCAGCCTTCGCTATTCACTTCAAAATCAAAGCTTTTAATAATACAATTCTAAAAATAGGAGAGTCCTTCCATAAGCTTCGCTTCTAAGATTGCCAGGGGGCTAGTACGTAACACAAACAAACAAACAAACAAACAAACCAACAAACAAACAAACAAACAAACAAACAAACAAACAAACACACACACACACACACACACAATAAGTAACAAATAAAAAATAAGCAAAGACATTTTCCTTCATTGAAATTTAACATCATCTCTGATTTCAGGTAACGAAGGTAGAGGACCATATGGGCCCTTTATATCTACGCCTCCAAGCAAACTCTATTTCATGCCTCCGCAAAACATCTCATTCGTTTGGACTTATGATTTCACTGGTATAGCAGTCACTGAACTAAGAATAGTTTATCAAGGGTCAGGATTATGGGAAGAGATACTTAGCTACAACATATTACAATCACGTGTGACATTACCAAGACCAAAAGATCATGGAAGATTAGAGTTTAATTACACATCTAACGAGACCACATTGCAGTATAACAACATTATCAGTACTGATGCTGGGGTGTATGGCCTAGTGGCATTTGCTGATGATGGCTATGCTTTTACATCTACAACGCCAAGTGTTCAATTGACTGTTGGTAAGCTGCCGTATTTCCTCTAATAAGCGCCCCCGGCGTTTATTAAATTTTGAAGGAATTTGTTGCTGCGTTTATTAGAGGGAGGCTTTTATAAGAGGGATGCGTTTATCAAACAATAAAAAAAAACTATTTGAAACTCTCACCCCAAATAAATCGATAGCAATTACTCTTCATCAATGGATCCAGAAAAGAAAAGAAAAACTGCTACATTTTGACTTAAACTATGAACTTAAGAAAGAAGAGATTAAAAAGATCCCTTCTTTTCTTCCATTGTTGTCGCATATAAAATGAAAAATGAACCTGATAGTTTCAGCACATCCTCTCCTTCTTGCACTTTCCGCAATTTTTCTAACAAACCACCGCTTTGATGTGTACGGCGGCGTTTATTAGAGGGAGGTGTTTATTAGAGGGAGGCATTTATTGTCATGTTTGTGTGGAAAGGGGAGGCGTTTATTTGAGGGTAGGCATTTATTATAGGAAATACGATAAGTCACATTCCAGGAGAAAGTTGTTGTTACATCTGGCCTTGTGGTTAACGCTACTGAAAACAAAGGTAGAGTTTGTGACAATAGCAACCCATCGCCTTTAATTGACACGCTAGTACAAAGCCATTCTTGTTTGCAAAGAACGGATGTAAAAATCTGCCGCATTTTAATTCTTTATTTGATCCAGAAACTGAGCATTAAGTGTCTGAATTAAATACAAAATATAAGAGAATATTCCTTTTTCACAATTAGATTCGATTCAATTTGAGGCAAAGGATGTGAATACCAGCAAAGCAAGAAATCTACACCATGGGGCTATTTTGATGCAAATACATGAAAAAAACTATTCCATGTATTGCTGAGAGCAATAAAATCTTTTAGGATTTAGCTGCTTCACACCGTACCATATCAAGGCAAAGGTTGTATCAATAATAGGTTGTATCGGTTAAGGCCAAGCAAATTGTAGCGATTATCTCGTGAGATTGCAGGTCAACCGCAGGAAAATCGATGTCCATTTTTTCACTGGCGAGAAGGTTCAAGCAACTTGAACTCCAGGGCGAAACGCCGCGACTGGCCTGCAGGTGTGAAAGAAACAAATTACGCATGCTCAAAATGCGGCGATAGCTGGTGATCGCTGCGTTGCGATTCGATTTAATGGAGATTTGTCTTGAAAAGAATTAACATCACTGTGAATAAGGTTTATTGTATTGTCTATCATTCAGCTTCTGAGTTTTAAAAATAAAATTTAGGTCGCACATATTTTAATCTACCCTTCTTCCTTCAATATACGCTTTTTTTAAGACTGCTCTTCGCATGTACAACAAGTGATTTAGCTATAAAAGTTTCGTCTATATGTTGCAGCTTTCTTTGCTTACATTTGAAGCTTGAATAGTCGGCCATAGAACGCTAATCGCTTTGTACTGGCGTGGCAAACAAAAACAGTGGATACCCTACAAAATCCGCCCTTTTTCGCGCTTCTGCCTGCTATACAGAAAATGTCTTGAGATCGAATCTCATGGGTACCATCTAAGGAAGTACCACTCCCATCAAACGAGTTCAGTGTGCCTCTCTATTCGCAGAAAAAACTTGAATTTCTTGGAATGTTCTTGGCTAAGATATCAATATGGCCAACAAAATTGTAACGAATACTTCCAAAGATCTTCCATTTTAAGAGCAAATGTTTAACTGAAATTCTTATACGTTAACGTCTTAGTTGATTATTTCTTCGATATTTGCAAATGATTTCTATTGCAGGTCCTTTCAGTACATCAAGCACGCAACTTTCATCAATTGCTTCCTCCTGGTCAAACTATAAATCTAGCTCTGCACCTCGAAGCACTGCTTTAACTGNAGTCTAGCCAACATTATACTGTTCTGCAGCAAGGGTAACGTTTTTCTTTATTTCTCGTTTAGGGCCTTGACAATCATGTGGCACTTTTTGTTAGGTTAGAAAATTTAGTCCTGATTTTTTTATTAGGCCTATAAGTAAAATTTCCTCAATTGAGTGTCCCGTCCAAGCTTTTATAGAGTTGGTATCCCTTGGGTTTTGAAATCGCTGTCCACCATCCCCATTTGAAATATCTGTTTGAAATAACGGACCTTTCGCCTCTACAAAGAATCACACACCAGCTTTACAATACGTGAAACACCACCCTTGGTCGAAAATCCTGCCAGGACTACCAATGGAAGAGTTGATTGATAAATAACTTACAGATGAAATCTTATTTGTCAATCTTGGTTGTAATGTAATCCATGAGGATAAAGAATGGTTACAAGAAATATCAAACAATTCTCAATGGCTTTTTCTAACCAGAATTCAGGAGAACAAGGAACAATCATTGACATATTGAAAAATCTGTTGCCTATCTTAGGAGAGTTTAAAGCTGACCAAACAAATGAATATTTTGTTCTTGACTCTACTAGAAATTCTTGCAACAGAAAGTCTTATTGTTCGAAAACTCTGAAAGACACAGATAAGTTTTGTACACATATGAACTCTATGTGGGGTGAGTGGCCGAGCGGCTTATGCAGTTACCGTTAGGAAACAAAAGTTAAGTTTGGTCGCGTGAGGTCAAAATCCGGATGGGTGACCTTCCAGATGCCTAACGAAGCAACTCAAATCGCCCTCCTTAGCAAGGGACGTTAAACTAGGGGTCCCATATGCCTGGATGTGGCATGCATAGTAGTCTAGTAGGCCTAAATTAGCTGTAGTATGGCTAGAAATCTTTCCAGTCTACTTAAAATATAGTAATGAATGAAAGAATGAATGCTTGCCTAGTATTTAATTCAAAAAAATGAAAAAACATCACAAGGTCTTAGTAGGAGGTAGCAATATCTCATAGTCCTTTGTGACACCTTCGATGTTAACACCGTAGCTTTTTCGCCATAACGATCATGGCATCTCTATATCTAGCCATCCCACCTTACAAATGTTGTTGTTGTTGTTATTGCTTCATTTGCAACCTGAGGATTTAGAAAGGCGGTTCTGTCTACAAGCCTGACGTGCACCACCCCCTGCAGTTATTAGCAAAGGTGACTTCAAAAGTACTGGACCACCCCTGGGCGAGAAAAAATTGAATTTCCCAAATCAACTCACTCCTGTTGTTCCAAGAGCTCCCGTTTTGACTCATCAAGTACACGCCCCGGAAAAGGCCCGTATTTTGTCTGGAAGCCTTATCTATTCCTGAAGGCCTAGGGAGAACTCATTTCATTAGTTAGATGACGTTTTCAAGGTAAAAGCTTTAATCGAGTTCTTCATTAATTTTAAATAACTTGGCGGTTACAAACCAAATTTAATGAAACTTAGAAGATATAGGTTTTCATTCTTTAAGATGTATGGTATAAATTCAATTTATGATTTAGACATCACAGAGTGGTTTCCTTAGCATAAACATCAAACCACCAATGACTGCATGTAAAAAGCAATTACACAAGATAGATACCGTAGTGGGATACCAGACTGTCGTAAAAAGGGTGCCTATAAGCACATCCTACGTATAAGGCACAAGGCGTAACAAGCACACTCTACATATTCCAGAAGTAAACCCGACAGACACTTATCAATTTATTGAGCCAATTAAACAAATTTTGATTTTTGTTCCCCTCTCCCCTTCCCCTCATATCAATGTTGTAAAGAAAATACACTTAATTTCCTTTGCCAGCATGGATATGAAACTTTCAAGCAACATCTCAACATTGACTGGAGGAAAGGACGCCAGGGAAGGCAAAAGACAACAAATTTGGCTTTGGCTCAAATAATTTGATAGGTGATTGCAGGCCTGCCAAGGCGAACGGGTAAACAAGTAAACATCGCCTCACAAAACTTTAAAAATTACTCGGAACATATTTTGTAAGAGAGATTAGTTCTATGAGATGGTTTCGAAGATGTTCAAAATATATTTAGTTTATTCAAGTCAAAAACGTTTGATTGTGAAGCAACGATTGATTTAATGAGGTAGCAAAACAGACAAAACGGCCTTTTTACCTGGAAACATCTAAAGTGTTAATCCAATAAACTTTGCTCTTATGTGGAGGGCTTACGATTCGAAGGTTACAGTTAAACATGTTGGACTATTCCGCAAAATATTTCAAACTTCGTCCCGAATTTATGTATACCTTCAAGCATTTACCAATACCATACACTGAGCTAACAACAAAGAGAAAATCGGAAAAGGTTACTCGAAGAATATCTTGATCTTGATCCGAAGTTATTGAAGAAATTAATTTATTTGTTGCTCGGAGAGTATAAACTTGACTCAATGAAAGAGCATATCAAAGGAAAATTACTAGAAAACGTCAAGATGATTGAAAATGAGCATAAAGCAAAAAGGAAGAAAAGAAACTAGGAGGCTAATACGTCAACAGTGCATCAACACGTCTCTCAAATATGGCATGTTTTGACATTATTTGACATCCGTCAGTTTGCTCATCTGAAGCGACGTGATATGAATGGCAGCGACATCAATAAAACACATATAATCAGTTTTAANAAAAGGCTACTCGAAGAATATCTTGATCTTGATCCGAAGTTATTGAAGAAATTAATTTATTTGTTGCTCGGAGAGTATAAACTTGACTCAATGAAAGAGCATATCAAAGGAAAATTACTAGAAAACGTCAAGATGATTGAAAATGAGCATAAAGCAAAAAGGAAGAAAAGAAACTAGGAGGCTAATACGTCAACAGTGCATCAACACGTCTCTCAAATATGGCATGTTTTGACATTATTTGACATCCGTCAGTTTGCTCATCTGAAGCGACGTGATATGAATGGCAGCGACATCAATAAAACACATATAATCAGTTTTAAATCGAACAATCTTATGAATTGAACCTGTTCAGAATGGAAATCAGAATTCGAACAAGCTTACAAGTTATAAGATGATTAATACAGGAAAACATCGTAACTGTAGGCTATTTATATCACAGTTATAGTTGCTTGTTTGCTCTGGGGTATTAATGTTTGTCCGTTTGGCCATGTCACAAAACATTGTCTGACAAACATTTCTTGCTTGTGACAAGCATAGTATATGTTCAAATCTTTAAATTGGCGTAAAAATGTCGGTGTAAAATTCTGTGACCTATTTCTTTGAATAGAATGGCTTGAAAGAAACGTCAGCTATTTTACTATAATTCTACCGTTGCACTTTCCTGAAAGCTGCAAATTTTTACCATAAGAGTGAAAGACTTTTGCTTGATGCCATAATGTAAACATTCATGAACTATAGTTTTCTTGACAATAAGTCCATGTTTCCTCAAACATTTTAGAAGTTACGATGGTTTTAAGCTATTTTCAAAATTATTCTTGAATTCTTAAAAATGAAAAAAAAAACACTATAATTCCGAAATTATTGAATAATTCTTAAAAAAGAAGGAAAACCATCGGATTCTCAAAAGTCCAACGGTAGAATTATAGAAAAGTAGTTAAAGTTTCTTTCAAGCCATTCCATTCAAAGAAATAGGTCACAGAATTTTACACCGACCTTTTTAAAGATTTGGAACCTATGCTGACAAGCATCAGATGTTCTTAAACTTCTTCAAAGACTTTCATAGTCCAACAGCTATGCTCAATACTGCTTAGAAAGACAAACGTTGCTTAGAAAAGGAAATCTAAAAATGCTTGCTCGTTCGGCAAAGGCTCAAGAACATCGACGATAAGGTTCACTCATCCCATAAATTAATGGAACGGTATCAGCATCTCCCATAAGTCAGAATTTAGTGTTATGCATTGCAGCGTAAGTGGAGTGATGGCAAAATAAGAAAGATTTTGACGTCTGAATTACAGTTGCGTTTCAATTCGTAATTGATATTATGAAAGAATCCTCAGATGTATTGACTATAGATATGGCATTTCTCGAAGAAAAGATCAAGCAAATTGAACAGTGTGATACTTTTGAATTTGCTTGATCTTTTCTTCGAGAAATGCCATGATCAATTCATCTGAGAGTATCTATGTTTGTTTAAAATAAAAAGTAGCAAAAAAACGAAACCTCAAAACACTTGAAATCTGCGCGTACGTGGACCAAAGTAATGCTGTTGTTTCTCCTAGCTCTAATGGAAACAAGCAAACATTTTAGGAAACTTGTTGACTCCATACTAGTTGAATTCAAGTTTATAAGAACTTCGGGACATAAAGTAACTTTTGTTGTTGATAGAAAGAATTGCTACGAAGGACTCGCACCAAACTGGCATGAAATATT
Organism: Aurelia aurita; assembly: GCA_004194415.1. Taxonomy (NCBI): domain Eukaryota; kingdom Metazoa; phylum Cnidaria; class Scyphozoa; order Semaeostomeae; family Ulmaridae; genus Aurelia; species Aurelia aurita. The sequence continues at coordinate 163,560 of REGM01000330.1, forward strand.
TTATCATTCCTGAAGTGTTCCCAAGTCAAGAGGTTAAGAAGTAGTTTGCAAGACATCTTTACCGTTCTATTCACGGTACAAGCTATATCTAGTTTGAGCTGTTTTCAATTTAACATAACTCAGTGGTTATAAATGAAATTTAGTCAATTAGTGGAAGTTGGGCAAAAGCTACCGCCGAAAGCATGAGACTTGGTGCGAATAAACATCACATAAATTTTTCAAAACAGTCGCATGCATTGTTGAAAAAATATTTAAGTTATTAAATTTTATCTGAAAAATTATCATAAATTCTTGATACCTTTGTTTACAAAATCTCTTCAAAAGTAGATCCTTGAAGAAGATCAAAACGACAATCCACTATCTCTAGAAAAGCATTGATCTAAGATGGTCTAGTTGATTTAATGAGGCGCGAATAAGCTATAATGATTAATAAAGGAAACATACTAAAAACTATGGAATATAACAGATTAGCTATACTTCTCTTGAAGCAGCATTTAAGCGAGATCCCTGCATTACATCAAGGCTGCCATACAGTAAACCGCCAGAAGAGTACAGACATAAAGTTCCATGCTTTAAGGATGCCTTCATAGGCTTAGTAAAGCCGTAACTGAACAATAAAGAATTGTGAACAAACTCCGATAGAAAGAAGTCTAAAACGTACTTAAAAATTACGGAATAATTAGTGTGAGGAACTCTTTCCTTGAGCTGCAGTTAAGCCATTTACAGTATAGCGATCAACATCCACGCGAGCCACGAGCCGAAATGCGCAAGTAATCCTTTAAGTAATCCTCTAAGGATTCAAAAGGAAATATCAAGAAATTATGTAGTAGCTTACCTTTGATTCAAGACGCATCGGCGAGGTAATCAATATCACAATGAAGATATAACTGTATTCTGACAGCATCTTGTTTATCTTGTCAATAAAATCCAATTGATTGAAAGGTTCTTAGTGAATAATCTCCCAAGCTTGTTGTAAAATTGACACAAAACTGCGGAGAGCTACACAAATCGGCAAGCTGTTAGCAATCTGCAAGTAATGTCCATAGCGGCGATGATTTATTGATGTTTTTAGTGCTGATGAAGAGCTGACACAATTCCTGTCCGTTTGTGCATCACTGGGTCAGTTAAGTGTTCATTGCGAACATCCTATGACCGATTTGAATGATGTGGCTTTGTGGAACACAAGTGGACAATTCCTATTGGAGATCGTTGGAGATAAGGGCACAACTGCGGTGTAGCAGTTTCTCCTCTTTGGTTATGAGCAAATGAAATTGTAATACTTCGCTCCAAACTCAATTAACTCAATCTGTACAATCAACAGCTCCATTGTTGCTGTTTAATTTCATCGCACAAATGTAACGTAGACTCATTGTCTCTTGAACATGCAATGGAGCCTATTTAGCTTATCACGCCATCCCCAAATGAAATCTGTGCGAATGAAGAAACAGTACAATTTGTTAATGTGAAATTCATTTATCTGTTGGTCAAGGATAATGAAGTGGTCTTTTGGTCAAAACTCACAGAGTCGAAAGTCTCCGTAAGGATTAAATAAACTCGATGTTGAGACGAAAAAGGTCGTTTATTCTAGAAAATCAATGGCGGAAGAGTTCAATGAATTGGCGGTGCTCATCTCTCGCCAATGAAATTGATTGACATTGGAACTTGTCTCAGTTTTCGAAAGGGGTCGAAATTCGTTCAGTCTACAGGTCACGTGATTTCATCAATTCTATACGAAATTATAGCTTGGCAACATTTGTGATTTGTGCTTCGGTTACGGAGGGCTCTGTGGTACCAACAGGCTTTGGGTGCAATTGAAATTTTATTGAAATTTGAATGAGAAATCTGCCGATTTCCAAAAGTAGTTGATTTTTAGGCAAGCCTGGTCAGAACACTGATCAAAGGGGAATCCTGCAAATAGAAATCATTTTGTTTATAGGTGAACAGTAGGAATCAAATCTTTAAAAAACATTGCACGATTGGTTCATGCATCTTTCGTTTTGTTTAATAGCTTGAAAGGAACTTCAGGTACTTCGTGCTAACTGATCATTGGCAGTCTTTGATATCTTGATTATATTTATAATTATTGCGTTTTTCATTTCATTGGCAAAATTCACGAAAAGCTTTGAAATATATTAAAATCGTTGTAAATCCTAAATTAATGGAGGAAAAACGGAAAAATCTTCAAGAAAGCTATAGTTTATGAAGGTCTATGATATGGCGGTAAGCAGAAATCCGTAGCTTTTCTGGTTCACGATTTAGCAATTTGATGACATCACAACCGGAAAACTGTTTGAAAATTTGAAACATGTAATCCTGAAGATAATCAAGATATCATAGATTGCTACTGAACACTTGTAACGAAGTACCTGAAGTTCCTTTCAAGCCATTAAATTAAACGAAAGATACATCAACCTATCGTGCAATGTTTTTAAAGCCTTGATTCCTATGCTTAGATAGACTTGAAATTGCGTTACTGAGAGCAGCACATGTCTAACACTTACTAGCTGTATGAAGCTAAATCTGCTGAATTAAATGTGCTGACATAACGTTTCTCTTCGATCATTGCAAATACGCAACACCACTGAAATGAGATTTCGCATGGTAGCAGTTTTTTCAATCACTGGCAACTCTCAGTGACAGTGCATCAAATTCGCAAGCATGATTTATTGTAGCTAGGAAATTTACGTCATCAGTTTGAAGAGCGTTATCATTTTACTATCCTCTCATCGACCTTTAGAGCTAGCAAAAAGCACTGAAATCAGATCTGGCAGGGCAGCAGCTTTGCTAATCACTGTAATTTTGCATCAAATTTGCAAGCTTAACTTTTCCAGTTAGTAACATTTACGTCATCCGTTGTAAGTGCACATTTGCCATTCTTATTAACGCCTTTGGTCGATCTTACAGCTTGTAAAACGCACTGAAATCAGAACTGGCATGGCAGCAGCTTTGCTAATCACTGTAATTTTGCATAAAATTTGCAAGCTTAACTTGTTCCAGTTAGTAACATTTACGTCATCCGTTGTAAGTGCATTTTTACTGTTCTTATTAACGCCTTTGGTCGATCTTACAGATTGCAAAACGCATTTAAATCAGAACTGGCATGGCAGCAAAATTAATAATCACTGTAGATTCTCAGTGACTATGATTTTCCATCAAATTTGCCAGCTTAAATCTTTCAGTTAGTAACGTTTACGTCATCAGTTGTACAGTCGTGGCCAAAAGCTTAGACCACCTTTTAGTCAAGTCAAGGGTTGGTTTTAACCTTATGGCCACAACTATAAACTGAAAGCCCTCATCTAACTAACTTTTTACACGAAGCCGTTGTTTTCACAGATTTTGGATATTTCATAAACAAATCAGAGAAATGAATTCTGCATGGATTGATATAAATTCCACTTGAGCAACATTTTTTTAGGTCAACCCGCTTGTCGGCAGGACTACCATAATTTCTATTAACTTCATTGTGACGTCATAGCAAAATGGCACAAATTAAAAAAACATCCAAATTCGGAATCTACATGGAAATTTGACCTAAAACACTCCAAGAGAATAAAATAGGCAGAGCAGAAGCATTGGCTCTCATTGCACCAACAAGTGTTACAGACTAAAATAGGGCCTTAAAATTTTGGCCACGACTGTAAGTGATCTTTTACAATTTTTATTAACGACTTTGGTCGATTCTTACAGCTTATAGTATCATTGAAATTAGAATAAAAAAATCAGCATAGCAGCAGATTTGATGCTGACTGTAAATTCTCAGTAACTTGTGATATTGCACCAGCTTTCCAAACTGAATTGTTGCATGTAGTCACGTTTGCGTCATCAAGTTCTTATCGTAGTTATTACGCCTCTAGTAGCTCATTCTTAAGGTTGATTTACAGTTGAGGCGTTTTTCTTGCCGCTACCTAAATAAGGCTCGCATCCATCCAAATAATTTTGCGCTCAGTAGAAATCCAGCTTGTAAAGGGCAGTGATGAACCTAACAGTGAGTTTGCAGTAGCTTTGCATAGAGCTTTGCATGCTTGGTTCACACCAGAGTGAAATCGCGTTAGAAAATGCATTAAAAATACAACGGAAAAACGCGTCTAAATTAGACTTATCACATGAGTCCTTGTTTTCGCTCCATTACCCCCTAACCATACCTCACAAACCCATTCCGCTTCAACGAGTCAAAGTTTTAGCGGAATGACTATAACAATAAATAGCAATTCAATTCAATTGAGCAAACTTTGATTCGTATCATCAGTTTACGTCTAAATTATGTTTACCTCAATTTAGATATTTTGTCGGCGCCTTATCAAATGAAAACGAAGAGTTTTAATTCCATTTGGAAGCGATAACTCATTAAAAATGCATTTAAAGGGAGTACAAAGACCAGCATGCTTTGCGCACAGTCAGCGACTTTCTCTGCACAGCTTCCAGAATAACTGACTGTACGAAATTCACAAAAACAAAAACAAACGATGGCAAAGGCTGCTGGTCTTTGTACTCCCTTTAAAACGAGTATAGAAAATGCGTTATTCTAATGCTAACACGTTTTTATTTCAGTGTGAACCCAGAGTCCAGAAAAGTGTTCTATCTTCGTTCTTTCCCTAGAAAAAAAACATGCTTTTGATAGTTGATAGAACCCTCCTCATTTTCCATTTTTGAATAGAAAATGGGCGTGTCTAGGGCGTGGCATAAGTGATTCCTTTGTTATTAGAGGCCTTCCTCACGGTTAGTGACCGTGTGATCGTAATGTTTTCCTGATTCTGTGTGAACCCAGCATTAAAGTGTAACTTTTGCGTTAAGAATCTTTTATACAACTACTAGCGCTCCTTAGATTATTACAGCTTTTGAAAACCACTGAAATTTGGACTGGCATGGCAGCAGTTGCTTGGATTAACTTCACATCAGTGGCGTCGTGGGAGCACAGTTTTTGGGGGCGCACAGTCTTACACTTGCATTTTAAAGATTTGCATTCTGTGCTGTATTGACTAAGAACATTTTGTATTGGGCATCGTGCACTTACAGAAATTTCAAGTTTCTATAACTATCAAAGCTCACCGATTTGCAAATCCTCGAGACAAAGTTCAAGATCGATAACCCCATTCAAAAATGATAAAATCGGATATTTTAAGACAGTATGATTGGTTTACTTTGTCACGAGGTCAACTTGGCTGCCCACACACGCGTGCCAAAATTCCAAAACATCAGCGCGAAACCAAAAGATGTGCTCGTGATGAAGCGTTGGCCGATACAGTAACTCGCGGCATTTTACCACTAATTATGACGAATAGTTAATCTTCTAAGTTTAGATTATGTATAATTTGTGGGTAAAATTGTCTCTTCGATCTAATATCCACGCTTCACGAACAAGGCATAGTGTGAAAAATAACGAAATATTGAATTTCGCTCTTTAACGACATTTTGGTTAATGTTGAGTTACAGAAGCCAGAAAAATATGATATATGAAATCAAAGATATGTGTTACAAACTATATGCTTAAATTATAATTGACACATATCTCTAAACTTGTTATAGTTAGGAAATTAAACATATATCTTTTGGTTAAATGATACCTAACTTGGACAATAATTGAAAGTTCAAATAGCTGTAAAAGGACAAGTAATTACTACGTGATTCTTTGCATTTCATTTTTCATTGATCTATTATACCTCCATCAAACCTCTACGCTCATAGAAAAAGGGCGGATTTTATAACAATAACATCAATTGTTTTATGCGTTTAGTGATTGCAAACAAGGAATCTCTACAGCTGATTAGTTAATTCGCAAATGTAAGAGAAGCAAGATACAAACGATGTCCCGAAATCTTGACGGCCATCTCACCCCTTGTGCATGCGAAAGGGACTAATTAGTGGAGACGTTGGAAGGATTAATTTAGAAATTTACTTCGGGAATTTTCTGTATCAAGCTTGGAAATTTCCATGCATTGCCATTCTCGTATAAGTTTGNCAAAAGATGTGCTCGTGATGAAGCGTTGGCCGATACAGTAACTCGCGGCATTTTACCACTAATTATGACGAATAGTTAATCTTCTAAGTTTAGATTATGTATAATTTGTGGGTAAAATTGTCTCTTCGATCTAATATCCACGCTTCACGAACAAGGCATAGTGTGAAAAATAACGAAATATTGAATTTCGCTCTTTAACGACATTTTGGTTAATGTTGAGTTACAGAAGCCAGAAAAATATGATATATGAAATCAAAGATATGTGTTACAAACTATATGCTTAAATTATAATTGACACATATCTCTAAACTTGTTATAGTTAGGAAATTAAACATATATCTTTTGGTTAAATGATACCTAACTTGGACAATAATTGAAAGTTCAAATAGCTGTAAAAGGACAAGTAATTACTACGTGATTCTTTGCATTTCATTTTTCATTGATCTATTATACCTCCATCAAACCTCTACGCTCATAGAAAAAGGGCGGATTTTATAACAATAACATCAATTGTTTTATGCGTTTAGTGATTGCAAACAAGGAATCTCTACAGCTGATTAGTTAATTCGCAAATGTAAGAGAAGCAAGATACAAACGATGTCCCGAAATCTTGACGGCCATCTCACCCCTTGTGCATGCGAAAGGGACTAATTAGTGGAGACGTTGGAAGGATTAATTTAGAAATTTACTTCGGGAATTTTCTGTATCAAGCTTGGAAATTTCCATGCATTGCCATTCTCGTATAAGTTTGCCTTTAATTAGAACAACTACTACTCAAAATCTGAGCTAGAGTAGTGCCGCTCATTACCGCCACCTGCGCAAGGAAAGTTGAATAATCACCCTGTATTCATTTGTTCTATTTGACAGTTTGAAGTGGTATTGCCAAACAAACTCACCTTGGTATTTTGAAGTTTGGTTCTTTTATGTTTCCAAGAAATGAAATTTCATTGAAGCACAGTAGAAACCCACACACGTTCATTTTTTTTATAGAAGAAACAGCTTATAAGAAACGGTAGGCTCAATTTTTTAAAAATTAGTCACTCGAAAATGTTTTCACACTGAACAATAATATTGGGTGTTTTGGCTATGGTTTGAGTGCGAATTATGTTGTAACATGTTTTGAGATGTTACCAAGTAATTTGGAAGGCCTTACAACAAAAATATATTAGCTCTACACTTATATTAACAATAAAAGAAACACACAAGACATTTTTGGTAGCAAAATGGCCATAAAATTTAAGAAACTGCCTACTAACTCCGGACCTTAGCTTCTTATAAAAAACAGAGTGTTCTCTAGCCATTAGGCGATTAGCGGTCATAGGTGACACTACTCTAGATGGCATAGTCACGAAGGAGATGGCAAATAAAAGAACTAATTTGCTATTAATTCTTATGGTATCATAGATCAAACATCTTGTTCCTAGAAGCTTGCGTCACATAAATGTTCCAAATGACTGATGGTTGAAAGATTGTTATTGGGGTTAAGTTTCTCGATTCTCAAGACATAACATAGCAAGACAAAAAATGTACTACCTGCCAACCGTGTGAAACGACATGAGATGGAAAGTTTTACCATGGCTAGTTGCAACACAAACTTTTTTTGTGAGAATTATGAAACAAAAAGATAACCAATGAGCCAGCATCAAGCCTATTACTGAACAAATGTACCAAACGTTGCTAAAATGACTGGATTTCTCAATTTAAGGTTACTGTAACCCTTCAGACAGCGATTAAGAAACTCTACTTTTCACGGCCGTTCCTTAAACTATACCAAACAAACATCTACGTTATTCGAAGCAGAATAAAACGTAGAATACCATAAAAATATAACCAGTTGATTAAATAAAAACGCAAATGATTTATTCCAGATTTTAGNATGTTCCAAATGACTGATGGTTGAAAGATTGTTATTGGGGTTAAGTTTCTCGATTCTCAAGACATAACATAGCAAGACAAAAAATGTACTACCTGCCAACCGTGTGAAACGACATGAGATGGAAAGTTTTACCATGGCTAGTTGCAACACAAACTTTTTTTGTGAGAATTATGAAACAAAAAGATAACCAATGAGCCAGCATCAAGCCTATTACTGAACAAATGTACCAAACGTTGCTAAAATGACTGGATTTCTCAATTTAAAGAATCTTTACTTTGAAAACTAATAATGCAATGCCAACGACAAATTCAGCATTGGAATTTCTTGAGAAAATTTGACCTTGATATAATTGCAATAAAAAATCGTCAGGTTTTGATTCTGATATCCAAATGTGACAGCTATTTCGCAACCCTTCTAGGCTAAACGAAAAAGGCTTTAGTGTCCTAAACTGGATGATTCTGTACTATCACATCATCACATCGTCTGATATCAAACATATGTTGGCAGGTTCCTTAAAGGGTCTGTTTCATCCAGCATGCCTTGCACGTGCCATCTCTTGGTTGGCCTTTTTTGTCGCCATTTTCATGGGCCATGAAAATGGCAACAACAAAGGCCAACCAAGAGATGGCACGTGCAAGGCATGCTGGATGAAACTGACCCTTTAAGCCTGGTTCACACTAGCTAGGTCGTCGAAGTCGCTGGAGTCGTTGAGGTCGCTGGAGCAAACGTCCAAAAGACCTAAAAGACAGAATGTGAACGGTGAAAACAAACTCCCCAATGAGCCTGACGACGCCAACGACTGAATTTTGCAGTTCACATTCAGTCTTTTGGGTCGTTCGTCCCAACACCCCCGGCGACTTCAACGACCTAATGTGAACCAAGCTTTACTGGATCGAACTAAAAGCTTGGTAAATAAAAATAAAATTTCCACAAAGTTGTGCGAGAAACAACAAGGTACATCATGTTGAACTGTCCTTTATAAGAACGTTGAATTTTCTGGTTGCGCCTCGTACGCTTTAAAGTTTTATGAATATGTTCTCGTTATATGTTCTTAAATTTAGGCAAAATTTCAACCTTGAGCGTTCTTATAAAATACCTTCTTACCGAGAAAACAGAGTGCACAAATACAGTTACCCTATCCATAGATTTTTTTTTTCTATTTTGCTACCTAGCATCCGAAGGTAGTTTTTAGGACACCGAGAAGCTAAGCGTATCGAAGCAGTGTCCTGGTCCTTCCTTCCTTTCGATGTGACCACACCTCGCGATTCCTTTAGCCTGGAATTACAGAGAGTTGGCGACTCTCCTCACTCTACGTAGGACGTAGCAGGTTCGACAGGGCGGGGACTCGAACCACCAACCATCAGATTGGTAGTCAAGCGCGCTACCATTGAGCCATCCCCGCTTATAATATCCATAGATAATGCTCTATCTACCGGTGACGAGTACAAAATCCGCAGGTTAAAAATTTAGAATTTCACTTACTTTTGAAACCCACAGTTATGTTTCTTGCTGTACAACGTGCTCCAACAAAAGACTCCATGCAATCAAGTACAGGTCATTAACATGCGGAAATGTAGCCGCAGATTTTCGGAAGTCCCTATTTTGTTAAATCTTCAACTGTTTTAAAACAAATTTTAAGCATTTGCACAGTTGTTTCCAAAACAAAATTCATTTAGTCATATGAGATAATTCCTTGATGCTGCAGTCGTCTATAACGTACTCCTGAAAATAACCCACCAACGTTGTCGCACGGTTTTGATTTCCCAATTTGTAGAATTTCCCAATTTGTCATCAATCATTCTTTTATAAAATATCTTACTTTTCTTTTATAAAATAATCTACGGTTTTTTACTTCAGATAGGTTATTTTATCAAAGTTTAACAGAGGGGTAACATCACACGATGCACTGGCGTCTCTTCGCAGTGCTTTTTCAACATGCAAATTCATGAAAATATAACGATATTAATTGGGAGTAGGAACCTTCCTAGAATCCCAGGGGGTCTACATAATTGATCAAGCACCCGAGGATGTGCCTGCCGATAGGGGTATCAATTTCAGTAAAAAAATCCAGGACGGGATTATATCTTTCGCATGTTGGTTCCAGGACAGGTATGTCAGTGAAGATAATTTTTCCAGGATCGGTCGAACATTTTTATCAAGACACTGAAAAACAACAACACTAGCCTTTTTGCTGCACCTTTTTGCAGGACTGGTATTGTGTTTTCCAATATTTTGTACCAGGGCAGGGTCTGAAAATTTTCTTGGCATGCACATCTCCGTTTTTCCCTCCAAGGTAGCCCCCTCCGGGACTAGAATGTCCCTAATTTCATTTTGTCAATCGTTCTTTTGCAACATATATTTAGATACTATTTTCTGTTAGCCAACCCCTTGAAGAAGATCCCACATGGCCCCACATCATAACGTAAAAGGAGGAGCGTTCACTCCACTCGCTTTCAGCAATTCAATTATGGCTACAACTTTTTAATCATTCTTTCACAATAGATATTCAGATTCATTTACCGTTCTTGGACCTCTTGAAGCTTCACTCGCTTTTCAAAATTTCTAGCTCTTCTAAAGCATTTTGACAATAGATATTCAGATTAATTTACTGTTCTTGGACCCCTTGAAGCCGATTCTTAATCACAAGGTAACTATGTAAAAGCGCTCGCTTCACTCGCTTTTCAAAATTTCTAGCTTTTCTAACTTTTTAATCATTCTTTGACAATAGATATTCAGATTAATTTACCGTTCTTGGACCCATTGAAGCCGATTCTTAATCACAAGGCAACTATGTAAAAGCGCCCACTTCACTCGCTTTCAACATTTCTAGCTTTTCTAACTTTTTAATCATTCCTTGACATTAGATATTCAGATTAATTTACCGTTCTTGGACCCATTGAAGCCGATTCTTAATAACAAGGTAACTATGTAAAAGCGCCCACTTCACTCGCTTTCAACATTTCTAGCTTTTCTAACTTTTTAATCATTCTTTGACATTAGATATTCAGATTAATTTACCGTTCTTGGACCCATTGAAGCCGATTCTTAATCACAAGGTAACTATGTAAAAGCGCCCACTTCACTCGCTTTCAACATTTCTAGCTTTTCTAACTTTTTAATCATTCTTTGACATTAGATATTCAGATTAATTTACCGTTCTTGGACCCATTGAAGCCGATTCTTAATCACAAGGTAACTATGTAAAAGCGCTCATTTCACTCGCTGTTCAACATGTCTAGCTCTTCAAACGAAAATGTAACAAATAATTATGAGCAGATACCCTCCTAGTGTTGCCCTGGTTATAACTTGTTAATAATTCTTTGATAATATATATTCAGATGTAATTTACCATTCTTTGAATCTCAACGAAACTATGTAAAAACGCTCGCTTCACTCGGTTTTCAACATTTCTAGCTCTTCAAACGAAAATGTAACACATTATTTGTGAGCAGAAATCCTCCTAGTGTTGCCATGGTTATAACTTGTTAATAATTCTTTGATAATATATATTCAGATGTAATTTACCATTCTTTGAATCTCAACGAAATTATGTAAAAACGCTCGCTTCACTCGGTTTTCAACATTTCTAGCTCTTCCCACGAAAATACCGGGTGTCCCAGAAAAAAGGTAATAGATTTGATCAGGGGTAGCGATAAGAATTTGGCTTGAATCAATCGGAAATAATTTTTAAACTAATCCTCAATAGTTAACTTGAAGATACATACCTTGTTTGTTGATATTGGTGCATTGAGAGAAGAAACATTAATCTTGAAAGTCCAAAATTGCCTTCATCTCCCAACCTGAGCTTTTGGGTTTTGGCCTAAGCTGTCAACTGCTGCGTTGTGGAATCTCCTGAATCATAGCGAAGTACGAACAAGAAACCTCGTGCTTAGGACAACATTTGAATGCAAAGCCGAAACTGAACTTGAAAATCGGACCACAAAAATTTGGTCCTCTACCAAAAGTTCAAATTGCATCTGTCTAATAAAAGTTATTCACCGGCGAAAAAAATTCCCTTGGGCGTGAATGCACCAATTACATCTTGCAATCTTCATTGCTTGAATGAAATACATTTTGTAGCATCTCTCGCGGAAATATTACGAAACAAGCAATCGTATATACCCAAGCGAACAAATGTCTGATGATAAGATCCTTGAAAATGCTGGCTCGTGCTTAGATTGTTGTTTTTTTGTTAAGTGCTTTTTGACCGAGGAAAGATATTCCTTGGTGACTATAATCATTGATATGTTCGTCAATTTCCAGTTTTGAAATTTCTATTCAAATGTGTGCCTAAGTACGAGGTCCTTGTTCAGAACAACTACGCTATGTCTATGGTTAAGGAGATTCCCCTAAACAGCCCGCTTGCAGCTTAGGCCAAAACCAAAAAGCTCTGGTTTGGAGGTGAAGGTAAATTTTCAAGTTTCAAGTAAAGTTTATTGGACTTTCAAGATTAATATTTCAACTCTCAAAGCACAAATATCAACAAACAAGGTATCTATCTTCAAGTTAGATATTGAGGATTTGTTCAAATATTATTTCCGATTTATTCTAGCTAAATTCTTATTGCTACGCCTGATCAAATCAGTTACCTTTTTTCTGGGACACCCGCTATAACACATTATTTGTGAGCAGAAACCCTCCAAATGTTGCCCTGGTTATAACTTGTTAATAATTCTTTGATAATAGGCCTCAATCAGCTGCCAGTTACAATACGGGCAGCACGGTTTTGTAATTTTTGCAACTGGTTGATCTCAGTCACACCACAGCAACCCCAGACTGAACAACAGTAGCTGAAGTGTGGCTCCACAATACCTGTGTACATGGTCCTAAGAGTTTCTTCAGGCAGAAAGGATTTTGCATGCTTCAAAAAGCCGATAGCTCTTGAGACCTTGGGCGAGACTGTCTTGATGAGTTCCTTCCAATCCAAGGAATTGTCTATCTGCACACCAAGATATTTAGTTTTTTGTACAACCTCAAGCTCGTTATCCCGAATTTTTAGCTTCAAAGATTTACTTTTATTTCTTAGAGCTTTATGCTTTGGTTTTGTGGAAACAAGCATCGAATGAGTTTTCGTTACATTAAGTGAAAGCTTGTTGCCTTGAGAGAAGAAACATTAATCTTGAAAGTGCAATGCGTAGCATTTTTCAAACTGTGTAAGATCATTGTTGATGGCCTCATTCAGCTGAGCGATACAGCTGGATTGATGGCAGAGGCTCGTGTCATCAGCTTACATGGACACATTCGAATTTCAGACAGCTCGTGGGAGGTCATTGATGAGAAATACAAGGTAAATGAGGAATACAAGAGGTCCAATGCATGAGCCTTGCGTTACACCAACATTTATTTCCTCGATCGACGAGTCAACACCATTGACCCTACAAAATTGCTTCCGATTGGAAAGGTAAGATTTGAACCATGCTAACTGCCGCTGCTGAATACCATAGTACTCTAGCTATTTGCATAGAATATCATGGTCAACCGTGTCAAATGTTTGCATAGAATATCATGGTCAACCGTGTCCAATCTTTGCTAAGAATATCATGGTCAATCTGTGGCGGGCAAGAGCACCACAAACAAATGGAACAAAACAATGATAACAATAGAATCTTTTGTTCTTAGCGGGAATCTGTGGCGGGGCAAACTCATGGAATGCACTCTGAAGGAACACGAGGGACAAGTTTGGCATCATTCAGAGATCAAAGATGAAGAAAAGTACTTGGACTCGAGTTCTTCTCATTCTCGATGTTGTCTGCATTCTTTTATTCGTCCTAGCAATCATCCTTTTTTCTGCAGTCGGCAAGCCATACAAAAGGGGTTTCTTTTGCAATGACGAAAGCATCAAGAAGCCCTACAAAGGCAGCACAGTCTCAACAGCAATGACCATAGCAGTTGGTTCAGCAATAAGTCTTGCCGTTATTGTCGTGACAGAGCTCGTACTCAAGCATCAAAGATGTGGCAAAGTCTTTGCTTCAGACCAACAAAACAATTCAAGTGGATGTTGCTCAAAGATTCCTCCTGTCATTAAAATAATACTTTGGGTCGCATTTGTTGAGATGTATGGTGCAGCAATGAATGCCTGTTTCACTGATGTTGGAAAATACACTATTGGCAGGCTCAGGCCTAATTTTCTAGATGTTTGTAAGCCAGATTGGAGTAAAGTGAACTGTACTGACCCAAGAGGGAATTTTGTGTTTGTTGTGGACGATGTTTGCACTGAAAAAAATGCCAGGTTAAATAAAGAGACGAGATTGTCATTCCCATCTGGGCAGGCTTCATTTGCAGGTATCAGTTTCGGACCACACCAAAATTTAACTGAGAAGAAAAACACAGTAAAATTAGACAAGAAAGAAAAGATGGCCTCTGGGACGCTTTGTAGAGTCCCATGATTCCAAACATAAGCCATGGACATTCTTCAATGGAATATAAGCCATATATAAGCTATACCCTTTTTCTTCAGGAAACGCCCCTTTTCCCCTCAGAAAACATCCTTCTTGCCCATAGGAAATGCCTTTTTATCCTTCCCTAACCATATAACCCCTCTTCGACACTTTCTCAATGGATTTGGATGAATTGGAAAACTGATCTTGGAGAGAAGTGCTTGGGGCTCATTCCCCACAAACACATCATGGCACCACTCTGCTGGAAGAATACAATGATTTGCATAAAAATCATTTTGCAATCATTTGGGGCTCTGATTTACAAGGGCTTATCTCCCACTTTCTCAATGGTGCTAAGAAACAAGCCAATATATATTTGTCAAACCAGTTTTTTACATTGACTCCTAAAACTGCCTGTTATTGACCTTGAATATATTTTTCCATAGCCTACATCACAGTCTTCCTTGCACTGTACATTGAAGCAAAGTGGCACCTTCCACCAGAAAGCAAATTCCTGAAACCACTTATCCAGGCAATTGTTATCCTTGCGGGTCTTTCCACTGGCTTCTCAAGAATTTCAGACTACAAACACCACTGGAGTGATGTCCTTGCTGGGTTCTCACTTGGAAGAATCATTGCATTCATCACGGTCTTCAGGATTTTGAAAGCAAGATTTGTGGAAAATCAGTTGCCAGTTCGGCGTGATCACCTTCACAGTGAGGCAAGTGCAGATAATGCTATGATGCAGGACATTAGACAAGGAGCTGCTGATACTGTTTGAAGGGGGGTTTGAAGACAAAGAAGCTGGATGTTTAATCTTCTGTAACCCTTTATTTATTCATCCTTTGTTTTATTTCGACCAATCAGATTTAAACTTCGCACATCAAATTTTTCTTGTTTGAGAATCCCACACATTTGGTTATCTTTCATTACTGTCATGATTAAATCATAACTTTTGGAATATATATGTTACGGATGATGAGTTCTATTTTTTTATGAATATTTGATCATTTAACAAATTGATTAACGATAAAAAATAGTCTTTTCTTGTATTATGAATCTGCAAATTTATATGCAAACTGCATGCCAGGGTCGATTCCGGCTTTTCGAAGCACTGATTTTTCGAAACATGTGCTTTTCGAAACGGAAAATCTTTACAAATTTTACAAATTGTTACGAAGGACCGATGCTCAGCGAGTAACAAGTGAGTAACCTTGTTTTGGAAGTCAATCCAATTAATTAAGACGAAACTGTAGATAAAGTTAAACCAACTTGCAACTTAAACCAATAAACCAATAAGGCAACTTAAGTTAGGGGCCTGTACAATCTAAATATGGCCTATTGTATTCCATTGTACCGGGTGTCCCAAAAAAGTACTCACGTTTGTTTGAATGTAGCGCCATATTGAAAAGCGATAGGAATTCGTGGTATCGACTGTCACAGTTCACAAAGGCTAACTTAGATGTCAATAGTTTGATTTTCACTGTAGGTTAAAAATTCTTGGAGTTATGAGTTCCGAAACGCAAAGACCATCGTCAAGACTAAAACAGTAGGCCTAAATCTTATGAAGGAGTCAAGCACAGGTCGTCCAAAGTTTTAAAAGGTTTCAATAGCAACGCATTATTTGAACATTATTTGCTTTCAAAAGAATTATAGAGTTATAGTGCGTTGCTTTTTAACTGTGTCAGTGTGAATGCGGTATAAGTTGTGGTTCTTATAGTCGTGGTTCTTATAAAGCACTTTGAATATTCTTACGGAGAAAATGTTTTTGATATCTACTAAATACACCCATATGTGCAAATATTGTACAAGCCTGTACGCATTAAAGATGGTTGTACGCTAAAAGCAGGTTTCATATAAGATGTGAGTGGCAGCTAATGCTATTAATTCTACTACAAATATAGACTTGTTCCAATCGTTCGTTTGAAAAGCAATCACTAGGAAGGAGCGCTACCCTTGCTCACTTGTCAGTTGTGGTTGCTCTTTTGCCTGAATGAACGAAGGAGACTTGGAAAAATTCTACTATACATAGAGATATAAATACAACGAATAATCAACAATTTTACGCGTAGTCTTTACTGCTAAAGAGCAAAGGTTCCAATTTTTTTAAAAACTTTAAAAAGGTCGGTGTAGAATTTTATGAAGTATTTCTTTGAATTGAATGGCTTGAAAGAAACTTTAGTTACGTTGCTATAATTCTACCGTTGGACTTTTCTGAAATCTTGAATAGTTTTCGAAATTAAGCGTATTTTGTATTTCAACTCTTTTGAGGATGTGACGTCATCAAATTTCTAAATCTTAAACCAGAAGAGTGAGAGACTTGTGCTTGATACCATATTGTAAGCATACATAAACTGTGGTTTTCTTGGAAATTATTCTATATTTCCTCAAAAAGTTTAGAAATTACGATGCTTTTAAGTTTTTTTTCAAATTTGTCTTGAAATCTTAAAAAAAGAAGGAAAACCCTCGGATTCTGACAAATCCAGCGGTAGAACTATAGCAAAGTAGCTAAAGTTCCTTTCAAGCCATTCAATTAAAAGAAATAGGTCATCGAATTTTACATCGACGTTTTTAAAGATTTGGAACCTATGCTCTGCTAAAGACGAACATGGTTCACATATAACTTATTCTTTCTATAGATACAGCTTCGTACTGAACATCAGTTTTCAAATAGCAGTCTATGCTGCATCTGGTTCTAAGAATCCATTGCTGTGAAGACAATAATCGTACGGTAAAAACCATACATGTCAACCATCACTTTTTGAGCTTAGCTTAGCCTAGCAAAGGTAATTCTGGGGTCGAAGATATGAGAATTGTACAATTAAGAGGGCAAGTATTTCATGACGTGCTTTGTGAATCTTTCGCTCTGAAACCAGCTTTCTTTAAATGCAATTTTCACAAATTTCACAAAATTCTCCTCTAGAATGTTAGGCTAAAGCTTCTTAATACCACGTTCACACCTGGAAGTTAAACCATGAGCGATAGGACACCGATTGTGTATCAGTGTAAAATTTGTGTCAGTGGTGAGCCACCTTAACCTATTGTTTGTGTGTTTTGACCTTATTTTTACTTGTAGTGAGCCACCTTACCGCTGGTCGGCGAATTTAAAAATTTTGGTAGTGAGCCACCTTAAGTGCAGATCCACCTTAAAAGTAAACCTCGTTGGAGGTTTACTTTTAAGGTGGATCTGCACTTAAGGTGGCTCACTACCAAAATTTTTAAATTCGCCGACCAGCGGTAAGGTGGCTCACTACAAGTAAAAATAAGGTCAAAACACACAAACAATAGGTTAAGGTGGCTCACCACTGACACAAATTTTACACTGATACACAATCGGTGTCCTATCGCTCATGGTTAAACCAGCTTAAACTAAACCAGGTTATCGAATGGGACCTTCTAATTGGTCAATCCAAAAATCGAATGAATTTGATTGGTTGAAATTTAACCTGGTTTAGATAACGCTGGTTTAACTGTGTCAGTGTGAATGCGGTATAAGTTGTGGTTCTTATCTTTAGTTGTGGTTCTTATACGCGGGTTTTTACTCTACTGCAAAGCCATGGGGGACTCCCTATTGGTAGGTGACGGAGGGGGGGGGGGGGGGCAGACACTTGCTAGGGTTGCTTTGAGAAAATTTGACAAGGTGAGCTGAGTTTTCCTCCAAAATATTGCAACGCAGTAGAAAAAATGCTTATAGCACCCCGTGAGTCAATAAAAACAATCCCCATTTGAAAGGTCACTGCTCCCTGGATATCAAGACGATAATATTAGAAAATACATTATTTAATGGCTGACATGTTCAAAAATAACTTAAATTTACTTGATTGAAATCGGCCACTCCGTTGTGACATTATGAGCGATTTTCTAGAGAAAGCCCCTTCAAGAAACCTTCAAAACAGGCCTAAAATCACGAGCAAATTTTTCAAATATTTCTGCCTTACAGCAACGACTTGCACATGTTTTAGCACGTCTTATCCTCTCAGGAAAATAAAATCGCCGAGAATAATGTTGTTATGTTCCCAGGATGGCACTCTCATCCTCTGAAAGGGATAAGAAGTGTCAAAGCATGTGCAAGTCATTGTTGTAAGGCAGAAATATGAGGGTAATTTGCTCGTGATTTTATGTCGTTTTTGAAGGTTCTTGGACTGGCTTTCTTCGGAAAATCTCTAATAATTTCAGAACGCAGTTGCCATGCCGATTTCGGTCAGGTAAAATTTAGAATTTATTTGAACATGTCAACTATAAAACGATATATTTACCAATATTATTGCCTTGATATTGAGAGAGCAGTGGCCTTTCAAACCGGGATTGTTTTTTGTGACTCACCCGGTATGTATCAATCAGTAAATTTTGGGTTCTCAAAATGTCTTAAGTTTAGTGTATTTTTGGGTTTTTTCAGAAATATGCTGTGTCTGCCCCCCCCCCGTCACCAACCAAAAAGGGAGTCCCGTCCTGGGACTGCAAAGGGCTATAAATACAACACAATAATTTCCTACTGCTAAAGTCTTTAAAATGGTCCTTAAAAAGAATTCAATGAAGTAAACAATCATACAAAACCCTATCTGTATTGACTTACAAGAATTCATTGACATAACACAAGCATTTACTGCATAGAGCTACCAACACAATGCAACAAAGCATCTCTTACATGTTTGAAAATTCGTTATGGGGAGATACCTCAAGTATTTTCCGCATAACACATTTTCAAAAAGTCAAGTTCTTTTTGGTCCACCCGGCAGTTCATAAAATGATTTGTCCTTTCTTTAGACAGTCTCTTAGCAGCAGTATCCACATAAGTTCCAAGCTTGATCAAATTTTAAGAATTTATTCAAGTGAATCCTTTCATCTACGAAGAGCAATAAATAGAGCAAGGCTGTCCTGTCACTTGATGCTTCTTTCTGCTAAGGTCTTGAATTTAGTTTGTATATGATTTGTTCCTGTTTTCAGCCCGAGATGACGAGAGTTATCACAACCAATACAGCCAACCTGAAATGAAAGAAAGAAGATGCAATTGTTTGAGTTTTAGCATATCATCATCATCATCATCATCATCATCATCATCATCATCATCATCCTCATCATCATCATCATCATCATCATCATCATCATCATCATCATCATCATCATCATCATCATNGAATCCTTTCATCTACGAAGAGCAATAAATAGGGCAAGGCTGTCCTGTCACTTGATGCTTCTTTCTGCTAAGGTCTTGAATTTAGTTTGTATATGATTTGTTCCTGTTTTCAGCCCGAGATGACGAGAGTTATCACAACCAATACAGCCAACCTGAAATGAAAGAAAGAAGATGCAATTGTTTGAGTTTTAGCATATCATCATCATCATCATCATCATCATCATCATCATCATCATCATCCTCATCATCATCATCATCATCATCATCATCATCATCATCATCATCATCATCATCATCATCATCATTAATTCATTTAGAGCAGGCTTATAAACAAATATTGTAGCAAAATTACTGCTAATTTAGGCCTGCTCTCTATATTACAAAACAATAAAAAATCTATTTACAGTCGTTAAATAATAATATTATAAAATACATATGATAGCTGCGTATCATGTTAGATACCCAACCTGCGGTATATATGTTTTGCATAGCCTAAAGTTGCAGTTCTTGCCCTTCCAACATCTAATCTGGTTCTTAAAATAGGAAGGGTGCTTGCTTGCTTTACTACGTTTGGTAAAGTTCGCCAGAGTTGGTTTCCAAGGAAACATATAGCCTCAGTTCAAAAGTTCGTTGTGTCTATGTAGCAGGATATTCTGGCAAAGGCATGAAGTTTTTGGCTGGCTTTTTTGCAAAGAGTTTTGACATGTTTTCCACATTTTTCCATTAAAAACACTCCAATGATGCATTTGTGATGGAATGTCACCATTTTGCCGCTTCTATTTGTCTATTTTTACATGGAACAAATATATAACATAAATTACGTCATCAGAATTGAATAATTTCTACCAAAATATCATTCAAAAATCGCTATTTACAATAAAATAACATTTTTCAGGAAGTATTTTGACAAACTAGACCAAAAACCGCATGCAGTTCCTGCAAAATCTTCTTTAAACTCAAATTTACTTTGAGAACCTGATATTCGTCAATTTTCAACTTTATGACGTCACTGTGACGTCATAGGGCATGGCAACCACACCCAAATTGTGCTACATGTTACAAATTACTTGCTCTATAACTGTGCCAAGTTGTAATGAATTTTGGTGAGTCTAAGGCTGTTTTCAGATGGGGGAGAGGGTGGAAAGCACCCCCCATAAATGGTAGCTTGAAAAAAGCCCATTTGGATTAGGGTTAAAGCTTACTAAAGTTTAAAGCTTATCGTCCGCCCGCAGCGCCCACAAGGGGCCCATTGCCAAAGCTGAGCAGACCACCCCTACTGGCATCTCATCCCAAGAGCTTTAAGCTTTTCTCTCCGACGATAGCAGCGTACAGAACATTTGCCAGGATGAGTGGTGGTACCTCCCCAGGCGGCCAGAGCTGGACTCGAACCCAGAATCACCTTTTTGTGAGCATAAGATGGAAGTCTATTTTCGGGAAAAGGAATAACTGATTTCTAATGAGTACCTTAACCAGTACTTTAACAGGTATATACTGTAACTTGTCTATTTAACGGCTAAATATGACAAACCAATACATTTTCCGAATCTACCCATCAAGCTCGTGGTGGTCAGTGTATCTGGTTTTGTGCAAAAAGTTTTCGGAATGTACGTTTCTCAGGTTTCGGCAATATAGATGATTTTGAAATTTCCCATACCACCCCAAGACCACAACATGCGTTTTGTAAACAGGGGTGTGCAACGCGGGCATCAATTTTTCGTACGTCCTCCTAGATTAACAATGATTAACAGATGGATTGCAGCGTCACAACAATAAAATGTATCAAACTAAGTCTTCGATCTTTTATTGTGAATAAATATAGCTACTTCTTGGGTTTTTTGGTACAGCTTATAACTAAAAAAGGCTTTGGTGTTCTTGAAGGCGGATGCATCTGTAAACATGGAAAAACTAGGCTTAATACAAATGCGATTTTACGAATAGGTTGAAAATTTTTGACACGTATGACCGCTAAAGGGAAATGTGTCACGCATATAATTGGTTGAAAGAAAACAAAACAGAAAACAAAACCAAACAGCGTTTATGAATAGATGACAGAACGAGGCTGAAATTCTATTGCAATAAAAACGACACGAGAAAAAAATCTGTCTTTGTTTCAGGTCAACCAAAAACGTGCGTGACCCATTTCCTTTAAGCTGACTGATAACACGACCCAATCAAACCTGATCCTCGTCCTTAATGCGAAATCAGTTAAAGTATTAGATCAAGCTTACCAGATAGAAGTTATAGCTTTGATAGTTTCTCCTTTGTTAGCTTTATATTTAATGCCACCATAACTGTTGACTTTATGGATAGCAATCTTCTTGCAGTTCTCCAGAATCTTCTTTTCAATTCCTGTCTTGTTAGGCATCTGGCAGGGAGAGCCTGAGCAAAAACGATCTGTCATTGTAGCCGAGAATGTTGTTTTGAATTTGGATAAAAGCGAAGAGAATTTTCCACACTAGAGGAAGAAATGACATAAAAGTACTCATTGGGGTAGTAGCATTGACAAAATCAATTAACTACCGTTTCAGTCAAGATAAGTAATTCTGTGTGGTTATATGGTAGACTGATTTCTTGAGTCCCTTGTATCACTGCGGTAAGCCTTGCTCCCCACTGTTGCCCGAAGCGACATCGCCGAGTCAAAGAACGCAGGGAAACAAGGAACTCCAGTAACAAGTCTTGTTATATAGAGCATTTGTTTTACCAACATAGCTAATGAAGTATGGATAGCCAACATGGGATCGCCATATGTTTGAACGAATGAAGATTTTATTCTTCTCCGCAGTGGCATATCTCTGTGCAAAAGACCATCTAGCTATTCAAAAACAGGCATTTGAATCGATTCAAATGGTTTGAAAGATCGATGCAGGAACTTCGCTCAGCATTTTATGGCCTCAAAAATTCGCCATTTACCAGAAAACTATCTCTCGTTCCAGGGCCTTTTTCTAAACAGCTAGAAGATTTCATTTTCATTTTTACTTATTTAGGCACGGTAGCCCCGTCAATTCATCGGAAATGCTTTTCAGAGGGCCGTGGCAAAAACATCTCCGCATTAAAAGAAGATATTACATAATATAACAAAATAATCATTTTATAATTGTTTGTTTTTTATTCTTTTCTTAAAAGGTCTATTGTTTGTGCTGTAAAAAGGAATGGAGTGAAATATTGAGCTAATGTAGGAAGTCCACGAATGACGGTATAGCTTCTATTGTTTCTTTTACTATAAAACACCAAATTGTGCACTACGAAAGCGGGCGAGCTGTAACCTTAAAGGTACACTGTGGTGGCGCTGATTGAGTAAATAAGACAATTAGAAAGAATGGGATTATGCAAGCTTCAGCTATTGCACTGTACATCGACCTTCATGATGATGATGATGATGATGATAACAAAGTAAGTCCCATTATTCTTGAAAGAAGCATGACCAAAGACAGTAAAGGCATGGTGATTAGTTAAAGGCCAAATCTTTTGCAAGTGATTTCATCCTAACAAGATCTTTCTTTGAGTACATCGTCTCGTCGAAGGACCCACATTCAGTTTCAGTTTCAGTTTTCATATATTTTGAAATTCCTCTACATACAATATCAAGCAAAAAAGAGATATACTTACTACAAAAATACATAACATTTAAACTAACATCAATTAACTAAAATACAACATTAATACTAATTACCAAAACAAGACAAATTAAGGGAATAGTATGCAGGGAATTTCTTGAGGAGGAGCTCTCTCAATAGCTAGGCTAATCGAGGAGAGAGCACCCCCTGTTTCAAAGATGACTAATGAACTTGGCAAAATTTGTTTTTACGCATTCAGCAAATTTCATAATCACTGATGAAGTATAGCGGTTTTAACCGAGGGTGTATGACGACCACATTTCTATGATTGATAATTATTTTCAAAGAAGAAGGCTTTGAGTTTTCGACGAAAGCTACAAGCGGATGGTGAACTTTTGATATCAACAGGAATGTTATTCCAGCACTTTGCTCCAAAGTAGCGCACAGACCTGAGACCATATTGAAGGGTATTTTTATGAGTTACAAAAATATCATTCTTGCTAACTTGCCGTGTACCATATTGATGAACAGATTCAACTAATGCAAAGAAAGAATGAAAACAAGAGGGAGAGATTTTATTAACACAGTCATATACAAAACTGAGCAGTTTCAGCTGAAAGAGATCATGAAGCTTTAAAATCTTTAAGTCAGAGAAGATAGGTGTAGAAGGTGAGGTGAAATGTTCAAATGAAATTGCTCTTATAACCCTTTTCTGTAACAAGAACACTGGATTGATATAAGTTTCATAAGTAAGACCCCAAACTAGAATACCATATTGAAGAAAAGGTGAGAATAGAGAATTGTAGAGACAAATTAACACATTAATGGGTAAAAAGTGTCTTACTTTGAAGAACATACCACAAGTTCTAGCAAGTTTTTTTGAAAGCTCTGTCAAGTGATATTTCCAAGAAAGATTTTCATCCAGAAGGACACCAAGAAATTTGACATAACAGGTTTTTTTTATAGGAAGGTTACCAATTTTGATACTAACAGATTCAGTGAGAGAATGCCGAGGAGACTTAAAAATAATAAAATTTGTTTTATCAACATTTAGTGACAGTTTGTTCACATCAAGCCACATTTTAACTTTTTTCAATTCTTTGTTAACTGTTCTTTGAAGCAGAACAAGATTGTCAGCTTCATAGTAAATGTTAGTGTCATCTGCAAATAAATAGAAGGTTAGTTTTGATGATGAGTGAGGTAAGTCATTAATGTAGATTAGAAAAAGGAGAGGGCCAAGGACAGAACCCTGTGGGACCCCACAGGTAACATTGAGATAGCTGGAGTTAGATCCATTTACTGAGACATATTGCTTCCTATCAGAAAGGTAGGATTTAAACCAATCTAAAGAAGTTCCCCTAATTCCATAATGCTCAAGCTTCATCAAAAGAATATTATGATTCACTGTGTCAAATGCCTTTTGCAAATCAATAAATATTCCACAACCAAATTTTCTATTATCTAATGAGTTCTTGATTGCTTCTGTTAGACTAACCAGGGCATGGTTAATGGAATGGCTAGCGCGGAAACCAAATTGCAAATTATATAAGATTTCATGCTTTGCTAGAAAATTATAAAGACGCTCATACATGACTTTTTCTGTGATTTTACTAAAGACAGAGAGAAGAGAAATAGGTCTATAATTGGATGCTGTTAGTGGGCAACCTTTCTTAAAAAGTGGGATTACCTTAGCTAACTTCATCTTGTCAGGGAATATCCCAGATTGAAATGATTCATTTATAATTTGAGATAGAGGAGTGGATATCAATGGGGAAAGAAATTTCAAAATTTTCATAGGTGTACTGTTAGGTCCTAGAGACTTTCCAGACTTTAAAAGAGAGATTATATCCGATATTTCAAAAGGAACCGAAGGTGCAGTGAAGAAAGAATTTCCAATTCTGTCAGTCATGAAATCCACAGGTGACTTATTAGATCTTGGTATATTCCTAGTGATATCATGAGAAACATTAACAAAGTACTTGTTAAAAATGTTTGCAATAACTGCTGGATCTGATGTAATATTACCATTTGTAATATCACATGGAGTCCACTACCGAAGCCGACCACACCACCCCTACTGACAACTCATCCCAAGGACTTTAAAGGACATATGTCACCACGCGCGATAGGAAACGAGTTTGATGTTTGACTCACCTGTAAAATTCAGCTTGAAACAAGCCTAAATGAGCCCGCAGCTCCATGTGAGCTTCCGTCGCCATTTTGTTATTTCAACTGCCAAACTGTCCGCCTGCGCAGAGGTCAAGTGAGAACGAAAGGAAAAGAAAGAACAAGTTTAGTTCTTTTTCTTTCTTTTCCTTTCGTTCTCACTTGACCTCTGCGCAGGCGGACAGTTTGGCAGTTGAAATAACAAAATGGCGACGGAAGCTCACATGGAGCTGCGGGCTCATTTAGGCCTGTTTCAAGCTGAATAACAAGCAGAAGGCAAGAGAATTAATACATACATTACAGGTGAGTCAAACACCAAACTCGTTTCCTATCGCGCGTGATGTCACGCATATAATTGGTTGAAAGAAAAAAAAAGAAACAAAAACCAGCGCTTATGAATAGATGTCAGAAAGAAGCTGAATTTTCATTGCAATAAAAAAACACGAGAACAAAAGTTATCTTTGTTTTGCAATAACCAATAACGTGCGTGACACATGTAATTTAAGCGTTTCCTTCAACAGATAACTTTATAGGATGAGCGGTGGTACTACCCCCAGGCAGCAAGCCAAGGGCTTCAACATTCCTCACAGAAGGCGAGCGCTAACCACTTGGCCAACCTACTACCTAACAACTAGCCAATCATCTCCACGACAGTGTGTTTTTAATCAACCAAGCCACCTCGGGTTCGTTTTCATGCAATAGATCTCTGTGAACAAGACAAATTAGTATGGAAAAGTGTTAAAAATTGCCTTTTTACGAGAAAAGAGTAGTTACATATCATACTTTATCTGCTTGTGTAATATTCATGTAACCACAAGCCATATTGACTTTTTCCTTGTTCTCTTTGCTTCCAGTGAAATCTGTCACAAATGATGCAAAGAGACTTCTCGTCACAAATCTGCAAGTTGATCGGCATTGTTTTGCTACGGCAACAACTTCGTTTTGTTTTAACCAATTGCTTGTGAGTTTACCTTGACTATCGACCTTCACTTTGCACTGCAACAGAAAACAAAGTCTAGGTTAGTTATCTTTGAAATAAAGAAGGCATGAATACACTTTCCAGTTGGCAAACAACGTTAATAAGAGGTTGCGAGAAAAAACTCCCAACACTGTTGCCAACGTTGATGGAACGTTGAGAACGACCTTTTTTTTCGTCAACATTAAAATGCAAACGTTGGGTTAACGTTGTACAAAGGTCATATCAACTGTAAAATTCTAAATCTGAAATTGCATCGGAAAATATATTTGATGGAACGTTGATATCTAGTTGATCAACGTTGAAACCTTACACCAACCAGAATTCAACTTTGAATCAACCTGACTTTGCTCACTATGGGTTTTCATTTCATTTTCCATTTTAACTTCATTTTCCCTTTCACTAGCTGTTATCATCAATAATCTTTTATTATTTTCAATTTTTTCAACACGAACAAGGGTATAATTGTGGTCAAGGTGAAAAGGGTATAATTGTGGTAACACAGTCATGTTATTTTGTATGACGAGAGTTTTGAAACAGACTACCATATGAGTTTTTACATAAGTATGTACTGAGCCAAAGTCTGAAACACTTACCCAAGTATATGGCGTGGAAAATCTACCTTTGATCTTAGCTTTGACTTTTGAAAACGATGGCATGATAGAAGACATAAAAACAAATGCAAGCTGACGTTGAATGGGGGAATCGTCGAGAAAACATCCAATTCCAGATCCATCTGAAGGACACTTTCGTAATTCTTGTGACAGATCACCACCATTCATGATGCGATCAATTGAGTCAACCGACGCTTTTACAGCATACGGGATACCTCCACACTACAAAAAAGATGCAAGTTACATTAACGTCCATATGTTTCGGACAGAGAAGTTTCGGACAAAAACTTCGGAAAAAATTTGCGGATAATTTTTGAAA
Organism: Aurelia aurita; assembly: GCA_004194415.1. NCBI lineage: Eukaryota > Metazoa > Cnidaria > Scyphozoa > Semaeostomeae > Ulmaridae > Aurelia > Aurelia aurita. The sequence goes on from REGM01000330.1 coordinate 190,532, forward strand.
AATCAGAAACAATTTCCTATTTTTGCAGCATATTGATCAAATCTTTCGCTTGAAATGGGTTATATTTGAATAGAATAAACCCAATTTTAACAAAAGATCCACACCGACTGCTTCAAATAGAAGTATCCCAAGCAAATCATTTAGCTAAAAAAATTTCAGACGCTTTTAAAGGTAAGTCGGACAAAAACAAAAATTTTCGAGCAAAATTTTGTCCCAAACTTTTACCGTTCAAAACTTTTGGATTTTAATGTAGTTGATGAAAGAAATTTATTTATACCATCTTTACTGCCGGTGTCCGAAAAAGTCCCCACGTTTTAACACATACCAAAATTTGATTACACTATTATGCATGTAACTTCAGACTAATATGACCGATTTCAGCCAACTAAATTTGATTGCCTAAGTTGATACATTAGCTACACACTATAAGAAAATGTTTGAAGTAATCTGATGAATAGGGAGCAAACTACTGGCTTGCAAACGTTTAACTTTTTTTGACTCACCAGGTATCGACTACGCTATTGCAAAGAACACATTATGCTTACCATCTTATTGCTGTCTGCTAATGTCTGGAAGATTTCAGCACAAACAGAAGCAAACGGCTTGAACGTCTTTATAACATTTTTTGTATCAACAATCTCAGATGTTTTGTTTTGCTTGCAAGTATTCAATTGTTTGCAAATTTCATCAACATTTGAGCCGACTTGAAGGGCGATGACTACCATCCATGTTTCCTTGACGAGGGCAGTACACTAGAGGCAATAAACAGTAAACTTACTAAATATCATTGATGGATATTAAGGCCTGCTTCAAATGTCATTCGTCTCATGTGCCAAATTTAGGAGATGCATTAAGGAGCTATTGTCACCCAGGGTCATTAGCGGAAACGCTGGAATTTCAGACTGTCTGAAAATCAAATTCTGGCCTAAGAAGAAGACATGGATCCACACTGCAGTGGCTGAACTAATAACAAAAGGCAACCAAAGTCAAACTTTTCAATCAGTTCAACTACTGCAGTGTGGATCCATATTTCGGCTAAGGCCAGATTCTATTTTCAGACAGTCTCAATTTGTAGCATGCCCGGAAAGGACACAGGGTGATAATGGCTCTTTAAGTGCGGCTGTAAGGCGACGTGTCAATCAATTAGGTGCGGTAGAATCAATTTGCATCGGCGCACTGTGATCCAGACATGGAATTAATACCAAAAAATGAAAATGGAAGAATATCTTATGGCTTCATCATAAGGACGAGCAGTTCCGCTATTCAACAAACCAAATACTTCTTAAATCAGAGTTTTGAATCCAGAGATGTGATTTTTCGAAGTTTGACAATATTGCAAACTGTTGTTTACGTTACTGTTTCAAGGTTTTTTGTGCGTTGCATCGAAGAAAATGTAGAAACTAAACTTCCTTGTAAATCCACTGATTTTTGCGGCGGAGCCGCAAATCTATTCGAGTTGAATCAGATCGATTTAATGGATGTATGCGGGGGTCAAAGGTCAAACGGGTCAACGTCACAAGCAGTGGTAACATACAAAGCATCGCTTGTTTTGTGGAATGTATATTTGTCTGATTTCATTTGTGGAGACGAAACAACCTATTTTGGTATAAAGAGCGGTAAACAAGGTCACACGGGTCAAACGTCAAAGGCAGTGGTAACAAAGCGTTCTTAATCTGTCTCTTGTTTAGTGGAATTTTTATTTGTGTGATTTCAGCTGTGGTGACGAAGCAACTTTCATGGGTGATTGAAATTTTTAATACAGAACTGACTGCAACTTCACTGCAAGAACGAGCGGGTTACAAGACAGGTATCTAACGGTCTCCACCTTGTAATGCCAACAGAACTAGAAAGACCTGTTATTAATAACTGTTCCATAATTTGCCTCTGCTCGATTCCAATACTCAAAACGCCGCACTCACTAACTATTGTTATTTC
>REGM01000330.1:194591-229584 GCA_004194415.1 Aurelia aurita
TTTTACGAAAATTAAATCAAAAGAAAAGTGAAATCACACCCTCTGCAATGGCTCGTTTAGCCTTTTCTTGAAGGTAGGAAGAGAGGGTGCATGTTTGACATCCAAGCTTAATTTGTTCCAAAGCTTAGGTCCACGAAATGAAATAGACTTCTGCCCATTTGACGTTTTGAAAAGTGGAACACGCAAGTCAGTTTCGGTGTTTCTCAGCCTCAGTGTATTTTGGGCTGAGTTCTTTATAAACAGCTTGGATAGATATTCCGGAGCAAGACCATTTGTTGACTTGTACATTATAGTCGCTGTTTCATTTTGAATAATGTCAGAAATTGTTGGCCATTTCAGCCTCTTAATCAGACTAGCTGCTGAAACATCATAGCTGCTATTTGTAACAATTCTGGCAGCACGATTTTGCAACTTTTGGAGGGTCTCAATTTGAATTTTCCCACAACATCCTCACACTGAGCAACAATAGCGAAAATGGGGCTCCACAATTCCTCTGTACATTTTACTTAGCGTTTCCTTTGGGAGAAATTTCTTTGCATACTTAAAAAAACCTAAGGCTCGAGAGAACACTGAGCAACAATAGCGAAAATGGGGCTCCACAATTCCTCTGTACATTTTACTTAGCATTTCCTTTGGGAGAAATTTCTTTGCATACTTAAAAAAACCTAAGGCTCGAGAGAAAAGTAATATAGAAAAGTAATATAGAAAACCACGAGTAATTTTTAATCCTCATGCTTACAGGTTTGAATATATCTTACAATAGACCTTATGCAGCAACACAGCTTCTGTGTCCCCCATTTTGCTAAGGTGGAGTTGCGGTTTCTAGCGCCAAGCGCTGCTGTCGCAGAAGTAGAGAAGACATAATCGAGCCCGCAGCCCCTTGTCACGATGCTCATGAGGTGTTGATAGGGTTCGAACCCGTCCACCTGACTGCTCTCGCTGCAAAGTCAGTGGATTACAACACGGCGCCATAAAACCTTTGCCAGTCCTTGCCACGAGGAGGCGTGTTCATCTTTACCAACTTAATCCTTATTGACTGTTCATCCAGCGTATTTCAGAATGACGATAGTTCTTGCTGCAGAGATGATTTCAAGTCACAAAGCTTCTCTTCGAGACTTGAGGTGAACTTATTCGAGATATCAGTCGTAATTTGTCTCAGCCACATTGGCTCTTTATTGAGTAGGCCATGGTCTAAGGTTGTTTCAGCCTCGTCACTCACCTTGTCTTGGTCTTGGGAAGACTTTCCAGAAGTGACAGCTGTTCGTCTTTTAGCAGGTACAGTCCATGTTCAGGCTAGCTTAATGACTGGTAATAGAAGTTACCGTAGATTATGGCTTAAGCCCCGGTCAAACGCATCCACCATTTCATCCAAAATTTGTCTTCAGCATGTTAGATGAAATGTTGGATGCGTTTGACCACCCAGGTTGGGTCATCAAACATTTGCAAAGTGCTGTTGGATGAAGTTTGATCGAGATAAAAAACAGATTGTGTTTTTAAATGTTGGATGGAATGTTGGATGCGTTTGACCGCTTCGTCCAACATTCCGCCCAACATTTAATTTGTGGGCATGCGCATAGAACGTTCTAAAAGTTCATATTTTGTCATTTGACCGCCATTTTCAATTAGTTTCAACACTTTGCTTTCGAAGTCAGCCATTCTTATTTTTATTTTGCATTACGCGTCTTTTTTGTCATTTGTATACATGTCGCTGCGCAGGCGAACAATGATCATGGACTTTACTAGAAATGTTGGATGTAATGTTGGATGAAATGTTGGATATGTTTGGCCACCCTCTCATAAACATCAACGAACTTTCAAATTTGTTTGAAGTAAATGTTGGATGAAATGTTGGATCCGTTTGACCAAGACTTTACATAGAAAAATAGCGCTTTGCGATACAGCTTGAACGTTCCTGCTACAAACTCTCTCCAAGTTAAATATGTATAACAAATATGCGTGTAACAAGTCAAGAATATGAAATGAAGAAGGCCATGACAATCGATCAAGAAAATACCTTGTCCATGTGCTCCAATTTTGAGAGACAAAATTCTGTAGCTCTTCCATTCACCATCTTGTACAAAGTGGCCGTTGGCGCGGCCTCAGCAACAGCGCTCTTCTGCTTAATAACCTTTCCTACGAACGGAACGAAGTCTTTGCACAAACTGAAGCATTTGCTGTCATATCTAAAGATATCTTCAGACTTCACTGTGCAAACGCTTGCAAAAGCAAAACAGGATACAAAGAACAATTTAGAAGCCATTTTGTCACACGCATAAAAAACGTGTATAACTAGAAGCGAGCAAAGCGTTCGCGCCCTTAAGTACAGATAGTTATATCCCACTGTGCAGAGACAAGAACGACTGTCTACGATTGTCTAACAGTTGTCTACGATTGTCAAATAATCTTTAATGCAAACAAAGTAAATATTTAGAGGATCTAAATATTCAAAAATAAAATCAATAATGTAAAAGCATTTTGTGGGTCAAATACTAAACATAATAAAGCAGCCGCAATTTGAAACCCTGTAACTTAAATAATAATGTATATTTTGGCAAGCTGAGATTAAATTATTGTATTGCATTGTGCCAATGCTTTTGCAAGTTTAGATTGAACATAAATATTGCTACAAGAGAGCCAAAAATTGCTGGTCAAAGTGACCTACGAAACAATCACGAAAGTCTTCCCACATTGTCAATGGGCGAATCGTATAACAGGCATTCAGGAATTGTGTGAACCAGCATGGCTGCAATGCGGGAGCTTCGCTTTTGATCTTATGGGACCACCCTTTCAACAAGTTAACGCCCCCAAAATTCATTAAAATGATGGTTTCCAATGAAGTAGACTTCCATTTCAAATAGCAACATGAGAGGTTTTACAGTTGTTAGATTCACTGACATGCTTCTACGATTGTTTGTGACCTGACCAGTGACCTAGGAACAGTTTTATGAGATCTCTTTGAAATGCAAAAATAGAAAAAAAAAAAAAACGCAAATGGTTTGTAGCCTTACAGTCTAAAGACACCAGTCAAATGGTGCCAAGATTTCACTGAACATCGTGCAGCATTGATGTGCAGTAAAATTTTGCCACCGTTTGACCACCTTGTGTTCAATGACCCACCATTTGTTCGACGATGTTCGGTGAAGTTTGATTGTGATAAAAAATGCTCACTGAACATTTGCGATGTTGGATGTTGATGGCACCGTCTGACCACCTTGTGTTCAATGACCCAACATTTGTTCGACGATGTTCAATGAAGTTTGATTGTTATCAAAAATTCTCAGTGAACATTTGCGATGTTTGATGTTGATTTTTTTTTTTTTTTTTTATATAATATTAAAATCAACTACAATACAATGCTCTGAGCCAATCATAGCGGGAAAAGACACATGGTCATCTAGTCCCCACACGAATGACCCTTACACTGAGTATATACAATAGTCTATTAATTAAACAATCACAACAACACTACACAAAACATTACGCTACACTAAAGTACAAGAGAAAACCACACAGAGCAAGACCGCCCCCAGCCATAGAACCACNATATTCCATTTTCTAATAGTGGTGGTATATTTAAGTATTTTTTCTTATTTAATAACCGGTTTAAAACAGTCCAATAAGCTTTTGCACCTTGGTTGGGATCGGACAATTTGTGACCCAATTTCTGATAATAGTTTTCCTTCGCATTTGTGATCATTTTACTCGTTTCATTGCGAACCTCCTTAACTAAATTCCAGTCCTCTTGTCTTCTACCGCGATCAAGAAATTTTTTGAAAACCCGATGTTTGCGTTTGATTGCGGTTTTAAGCTCACTAGTTATCCAGGGAGGTGTTTGATGTTGATGGCACCGTCTGACCACCTTGTGTTCAATGACCCACCATTTGTTCGACGATGTTCAGTGAAGTTTGATTGTTATCAAAAAACATTTGCGGTCTTGGATGTTGATGGCACCGTCTACCACCTTGTGCTCAATGACCCACCATTTGTTCGATGATGTTCAGTGAAGTTTGATTGTTATCAAAAATTCTCAGTGAACATTTGCGATGTTGGATGTTGATGGCACCGTCTGACCACCTTGTGTTCAATGACCCAACATTTCTTCGACGACGTTTAGTGAAGTTTGATTGTGCTCAAAATGCTCAGTGAACATTTGCGATGTTGGATGTAGCTGGCACCGGCTAGCCACCTCACCCAATATTTATTCAGTTCGCGCATGCACATGAAGCAGCCTTTACAATTTTTGATAAGCGGACACTGCTTTCCTTTTAACAGTTATAATACCAGAGGTTGCCGTCATCTTTTGCGAAGAACTAAAGTTTGGCAACCATGTTTTCTTACAAGTTGGTTTCTAGAGCCCACCACTAAACTACAGCTAACAAAGGTTGGACGATGTTCAGTAAAGTGTTCGCTACGTTTGACCATCTACGCACTGAACAACAGCCAAAAAGTGTTGTGTGATGTTCCGTGAAATGTTGCCATCGTTTGACCGGGGGGCTTAAGCCAGATTTTGTCGCCTTATTCTTTGCTATAAGTTCTACAGTAGGACTCGCTACTCGCTATACTTTGCAGTCAAAATGATTGATAGAAATGATAGCGGCGTGAAATTGATAGAAATGATAAGCTCAGGTATACATATTTTCTTCTAGATGTATTTGAGCCAAGATCAATACCGATTACAAGGCCCATTAAGAAGCAAGTTTTATCTACCAACATCTGGGTACAAGCTTAAGCTACTTCCAAGGTCTGTAAAATGCCTTCGCTTAAACTATGAAGCTTGGTTCCACTGGGCGTTAACTCGCTCAAACTCTAAATCAGGTGCACTAAATCGCGTTTATTTCTACCCCTAATAGGAACGCCCTCTTCTAAATTAAATAATAATAATAACCTATTTTTACAGGGGAATTCAATCAGCTACAAGTAAAGCTGCTATCAAGAGAAGTCCTGTCTAAATAAAACGTGCAATACTGAAAAAGGGAGATACAAATTTCTTTTAAAAACGTTAAAATTGTCAATATCTTATAAAATGTCGTTTCTCTTAAAATCTGTCTATAATTAAGTTACAAAGTGTTTAATCGATAAAATGTTCCTTCGATGCTTTCTTAAAACGGATATAGTACTTTTTAGTTTTCAAATGTAATGGCAAAGCGTTGAAGATCTTTGTTCCGCTGTATTCTATATTCCTCTTTTGGCACTTTCCGTCCTAACTTTTGGTATGCGTAAGTCCGCACCATTTCGTCTTGTTACTTTTCCATGTTCGAGTTTCGTGAAATAGTTATGAAAGACATCAGGAGCTGTTCCATTTAAGCATTTGGATGCAAAATCCGCGTATAATGCAATAACGGTATTGCTTTCACACAGGAGTAAAACAAGTTAACAATGCATTAGAAATGCGACCGAAAAAAAAGCTTCGATTTTGTTGGTGTCTTTGAGGATGTCCTAACACAGTTGAAAGGAACGAAAAAAAATTGATTCCATTTTAAAGCGATAACCAACTAAAATTGCGTTTGAAATGAGGTGACAGCGACAAGGTTAAGCAATACCAGTAGGTGACGGACGTACAAAACACAAATTCTGGTAGAGGGCTCAGCAAAAATCCTCTTGTACGATTTATACTCTTGCTAGACACAACTCCTTTATAATGGGTGGCCCAAAAATTGGGCATGCCAGAAGAAATGTGCGGGAAGATGTATGGGGCAAAATATAGATCAGTTTGGTACGCTAGAATATGTTCTGTGAATTTCTCTGCCTACATGTACAATGGATATAACTAAACATTATATGATTTGAACATATGTTCTAAAAGTCTAAAGTCCCATTGCTAACCATGATCCTTCGTGGGGCCAAAGTAGAATTCAGTATTATATGAAAGTCGTTTCTGGAATGGGTTCTCTTTGTCTTGCTTTTCATTCGGCGCACAAAAGCTCATGGTTAACAATAGCTCTTTAAATATCACCTGGTTAGAAGTGAATTTCTGCAATAACATAAATAATTCTTCAAATATGTCTTCATTTAACAGGATGGCATGTGTCTATGAGAAATAAAAACTAGTCTTGAAATAACGAATTTCTTAAAATAATCAAAACATTTGCGACACAGATTCCGCTACAGTTTGAAAATTGGTTTTAGCAAGAAGAGATGCTCAAGAAAACTGACAAGAAATCACGTGGAAAGATCACAAAAATTACATTATGATACCGATGTGGACAATTTATTGTTAAGCTTATGTGACAATGACCAAATTAACCTGAGAGAAATCTTGCAAAGTCTAGAAATTGTCTTGCATTTTTAGGGGCTTGTAATTTAAATTTTGAAGCATGCTCCGCAAATGCAAGAGATGGTTCGATTCTTAAGAGAACAAGTTCTATTTTTATCCCTTACCAACCATACCAATCTAGTTGTTTATGTCCTCGATCAATCATGTAGAACTCGATCTCTTACATTAATCACGGTAAATAATTCACCGTTTTAATATATTGAAATTAAAATAAATTCTTACTTTGCCAATGTAGCTTTCCCTTTATTCTTGCCTTCTCTCGACTTCACCTAAACTCCACCACTCCACTATTCAAATCAAATTAACTTGGTTTGAGTAATGGTGGAGTTTAGGCCGAGTCGAGAGCAGTCAATAACGGAGGAAAAGCCACATTGTCAAATTAAGAATACACTGTAAATTTTAATATAAAAAAACGGGCAATTATTGCCTTTGATGGAATTGAAATATTTCGCTTTTGGCATTAAAATGAAACACAATGTGTCGTAAAGTAAGGTTTCAATTTTTGCGATTGCTGATGGACCGAATTGTGCAAATTTGATCAACGACTTTAGGTTTTTTGGAGGATTCCATGATATAAAATGTTCATAGAATTGTGTTCAACTTGAAAACGATACCACTCATTTTGACCGCTAGATATTGTGTGCTTCAAGGCAATTTTAAGCATTTTTTAGACAGAAATTTTTCAGAAAAGTACCATTATGCAATTGTCTAAAAACGGCCACAAAAGGCAAAATATTTGAACATGCTTAACATTGCCTTGAAGCACACATTTAGATGATCAGAATAAGACTAAAACGAACGAGATCGGTCAAGATGCAAACTGTGATCAAAACAGTGCCATGCCTCTACAGGTTATGCAAACAAAGGTCTAATTTTACCTAACTTTAACAATATACAGTACATTTCCGCTTTCTGTCGACCAATGTCGAAAATATTTGCAGCACATGAACCCCTAGGTTATGTTGCATGACACAAGCTCAAATCTATGTGGGATTCAGAACTTTAATTTTTGGAATTAATTAGACAAAAAGGGCCAAATGGATCACTGTTCCAACACTTTCTTTCTAACAATTTTACGATATTTTTCTTGCACTATTTCAGACTTTTCAAAGATTCAAACTGTTTCCTTTGTGAATTAACAGTGCAGTGGAATTTTCCTGGGTCACTCAGCTCAGTATTTGACACAATAAAGTTCAGTTACAGTACAGTTGATTCACTATTCATTGTTAAAAACTTTCACGTTACGAGCCCAATAGACATGGCTTCGTTCAAATTTGATTACGTCCTGATAGGAAATGCAACTTACATAATATATCCAGTTAGATGGGGTGAAATTTGATGTAATCTTAGCTTTTAAAAATGGTCACTACGTTGCATTTCCTATACAGGCGTAATCAGGAAAACGAAAAATTAACAATCAACCGCTAAACGGCAACTATTTAAGCTTGGTTAATTTGGTTTCCTCACCCGGCTTCCGATGCGCAGTGAATATTTTGGTTAATGCAAGAGAGAGCAGAAAATGCGGAGGAAGAAGCGAAGAAAAAGATGAGGAGGAGGGGAAAGAAAGAGAATAAAGAAAGAAGACAAGGGACGAAACAACGGCATTAACCAAAATATTGGAAATAAAAGCATTGAATAATATTGAAATAACTAAGAACAATATTCAAACTGATGCCCATGTGGTAATGTTGCTTTCCTTCGTTATTCCCTCCTCACAACTTGGCCTGAATGCAGGAGCGACGAGAGGGGGGGGTAGGGGGGGTAAAAGGTCCTGGGCCCGGGCCCCGAAGGGGCCCGTAACAATCTCGTACCATAAAACATTATTATTGCTATAAACGCTCTTTACAGCGCATTTCTATGACAATATATCTGCCTTAAAAATGTCGTGACCATGCCCTCTTTTGAAAGTTAGTCAGCTCGTAAAAGTGAGAGTCGAGTACTCTGAATAAAATTATGAAGTTTAAACTTGACATTTATGCACTGCTCTCAGAATATTTTGCACCTTACCTGTGACAGCTGCATCTGCAGAGCGTTCCTTCTGCAAGCTCCAGATGATAAAATACTTTATGCGAAGTACAATGACTCAGGACAAGCTGACAGATCTCGCAGTGTTGAACATCGAGAGTGAAATTGCAAGAACCGTTAACTTTAAAGGGAATGTAAGCATATAAAAGTGGCTCAAGCCACTTGCAGTCAGATTCTGGCCTATCAGATATCAGTATTTCCTGTTGACATAGATCAGTNGTTCCTTCTGCAAGCTCTAGATGATAAAATACTTTATGCGAAGTACAATGACTCAGGACAAGCTGACAGATCTCGCAGTGTTGAACATCGAGAGTGAAATTGCAAGAACCGTTAACTTTAAAGGGAATGTAAGCATATAAAAGTGGCTCAAGCCACTTGCAGTCAGATTCTGGCCTATCAGATATCAGTATTTCCTGTTGACATAGATCAGTTACCCAAATATGGCTCGGCACGCGTCACAGACTATTATGGTCTTTGCACGGCTATTTTTATCAAAGGCTTATATATGCTTAGATTCCCTCATAAAACGATGTCATTCGTTCACCAATACTAGTTTTTTGCATAACCTTGACATGGAACGTTTAAGCAATTTGTTTAAACTATTATTTTTAAAAAGGGCGTTTCCCTCATTTTCCGAGAGTCTGAAGGGCGTGGTCACGGAAAATTTTCTTGGGGGCGAAGCCCCCAAACCCCCCACTAGGGCCCGATCCCATAAATCACTCCAGGGCCCGGGCTGCCTCTCGACGGCCCTGCCTGAATGCCACCATTATTTAAATAAAGCTCAAATTGTTTTTTGCGCCTTATCTCATACGCAGCGATGCTCAATAAAACTTTCACTCAAAAAGTAACTTTGGTAACTTTAAAAGATACTTTTTGAATGGGAGTTTGAAATGAGAAGCATCACTGCGAAGGAGCTAAGGCGCGAAAAACAGTTTGAACTTATCTTAATAATGGCAGCATTCAGGCCAAGTTGCGAGGACGGAAGAACGAAGGAAAAGCAACATTACCAAGCTCTTGTCGCAATCCCGTGGAAGAGAAAACAATACAATGGATAAGAATATAATTTGGGTCATAACATAAACCACATCAACGGTGCATTGTTGCCCGTGGTTTCCTTATAAAATGGAAAGGGATAATATAAAATGGAAAATGATAAGAAGACAGTGAACAGGATGAAGTTGTTTAGGCAAAAACAAATAATTATTTTGATTGTAGATACCATAACGAATGACGTCAAACAGATAACTCAACTTGATTAAAAAACCACATCACGAAATAAATTTGATTACTATCTTAGGTAAAGTGCTTAGTTAGGAAGTTGAATTCACACTTGGCAATAAGTAACGCATATCAGATTTGTCTATCCCATATAAGTCCCAAGAAAAGCAAGATTTGTTTTGCATGGATCTTATCAAAGAGGATGAACGAGATACAAATAACTATAACAATACAGTATTGATTATTAGTTAATCTTAATCTTACCTAATTATGAAGGACAGGCTGTTTTGAGGATCTTAAAAGCTAATGCATTTGCCAATCAATGGTTTAACGTTCTAACGTAGAGTTGTCGAAAAGGCAATTGTTGTATATTAGCAGTCACGACAAAGCTGGTAAATGTCTGAAATTACACACAAAAAGTGTATGATAAATATAAAGCTAGCTGTTCAGCTCTTAAATTAGATAAATAGACTGCTCAACGCAGATTTTAGATCTACCCTTCGTCTTTCCAGGTATTATCATATCTGCTCTTAAGGTGGATCTCCAATAGGTGAGAAAAGTCGAGCTATTCGACTTTTTCCGAGCGTTGCACATGCGCAGTTAATGTTTGACACAAAGTCGCTGGGGAAAAAGTCGATCACTACAAAGTAGGATCTGTTTCTACTTTGCTCTCTCGAAGAACCAATCAGAGCACTTTGAAGACCTGTCATCAGGGAAACCGAAATTGAACATCGAACGGAACAAAGGCAATCACGGCCGGAAAAATTCGAATCGCACCACTTTTTCCGCCATGTGGACATGATGACCCTCCTTTGCACTTGCACAAAATTCGTCGCGGAATAAGTCGAATCACTCGGTTTTTCCCTCCTAATGGAGATTCACCTTAACTTGAACAATTCGCGCTCGAAAACCAGAGTTGGAGTAAATGAAGCCATTAAAAAACATAGCGTCGCACTGGGATTTCCGAGACTGTCTCGTTTATTTATCACAATAAATAAATTTAGAAAGCTTGGATGTTGTTCAAATCTTTCAAAAACTTTAGTGGATAGATTGGCGAAAGTCGAAAAGGAAGGCTGACTTTGAAGAAGCGACGAGCAACTTACAGCCTACGGAGTTTGTGGCGCTGGTTACGATATTATCGGCACAAAGACAAGTTTCTCACAGCTTTCTTGGCCTAAATTTTTGTTTTATTGCTACTTATCCTTTCCCTATTCACTATCGCGAGGGAGAATAGAACAGCAATTTTATGCAACTTTTTGCAAATTTCATACAGCAACCTATAGTTTGTGAAGATTTACCCCAAAACAAGATGGTGTCGTGTTTTCAACGCAGTTGTGACGTCATGCCGTCTTTATCAATAAAATAATATAGAATATGAGAAATCCAAAAATAAAAGTTGTCTGTCACTGCTGCTTCACAAAATTCGAGGATCAATGGGAAGGGTATTGACTTTTAAGACTAACTTTTAAATTCTGGGTTCTTAGACACCTCGTGGAGGAAAAGTCGAAAGTAGCCTGTTACTACTATCGAGTCCGGAATAAAAGTCCCCCCCGTTATTAATCGGTTGAAAAATATCCACCCAGGACATGCTTATCCAGACCCCCTGTTTAATAATTTTGAGCTTCTTGAAAATTAAAACATGTGAAATCATCTTTCCTGAAATGTGAGTTTACTGTACTTTTAATTTTTAATAGTTGCTACGATTTTTAAGTTGTTTTTACAGTCAAAACAACTTGTGAATTTCGTCCCATTACAGAAATGCAGATCGAATTTTCCACCCATCCCATTTAGTTTAGACCCGCTGTTTATTAGGATTCTGGAAATTTTTCACCCACCACGTTTAGTCAAAACAACCCGTCTATTTCGGATTCGAGAGTAAAGCTTGTAATTTAGCTGTCCATGACAGGGTACGTTCAGTATTATGAGTCAAAGTATCATGGCTAGATAGCGGTTTGACAAAATAGCGGAATCAGAAACATTCCATTATCAGCGAAGACATAGAAGTAAGCCACAGAAAACGCAATAGGAGACACTCTTATCTTTTGAGTTTAAATCTCAGTCGGGTAGGAAACCTTGTTTGTAAAAATGAATTAAACTGAACGTCCGAAAGAGTATCCTTATGTTGAAAAAACGTCCTGCAGAGCAATTGTTTGAAAATTAATAATAAGATTAATGCTGATAAGTACACATGAGGCCCAGGCGGTTGACTGGACAATAACAAGTTCAAAATTCGAAAATAATCAATTGTAATACTTTTGTGTTTTATTTGTTGCACCTCTCCACGTCTGTATTGTGTCTCCCTTTATTGACTTCTGTACTGCGTAATTGTTCGAATGCGATAATTCGAAATGAAAGTTGAATACTAATGTTATATAAATAATAATAGTATTATTAATAGTAAAATTAATAGTATTATTTATATAACATTAGTATTCAAATTTCATTTCGAATTATCGCATTCGAACAATTACGCAGTGCAGAAGTCAATAAAGGGAGACACAACAAAGACGTGGAGAGGTTCAACAAATAAAACACAAAGGTACTACAATTGATTATTTTAGAATTTGGAACTTGTTATTGTCAAGTCAACCGCCTAGGCCTCCTGTGATAAGTAATGATTACAATGATGTTAAAGATTATGACGTCCATGAGAGTTTTGTTAAGAAATTAGAGCTGTGGTACAAAGCATTTTATATACGTAGGTTAGATGCTTAAGAAGTGCTATTTAGACACATAACAGTCGATAAATATGAACTATAAAGTCCATACATCAATTTTGTTACAGAAGCAGAAAGGATAAGATTGTCAATTTTACTATTGTTGGTTATTCACAGTAGGCCATGATTTCAGTATATATCCACGAAAGTAGGGCCTTTCATACATCCACCTATCTTTTGGTGAAAACGTACGAAACTCACTAATCTTCTGTACCTCTTTAAACCGACCAGCCTCCCAGGTTGCAGAAAATTTATACAAAATTGTTTAGAGGTATGAGAATTTTCCAGCTTTTGAAAAGATTCCATAAATAGGATCAAGGAAGAACCATTACATAGCAACCAACTTTTAGGATAGGGAGCCTTGGGCGGCCTTGGGGAGCTCAACTACCTTGTTAAAATCACATTTCAATTATTGCAGATACGGTATTATGTCTCAGAGTGCCAGAACTAATAAAATGGACTTGGTAGGGGTCTGTGACTTGCCAAACATTTTAGAATTCAAATGGGGCTTTAGCTGTTACTTTCTCATAAAAATGATGTCACAGTATTAAAAATCGTCCACTTCACTTCAATCTTATCATCATTTATTTACTTCCGTGTCTCCAAGCTTCTCGACATGGCGCTTATGCGGAATTCCTGGAATTTTGGCTATCAACAGGAAGTGGTGTATGACTTTATCTTGAAACGAATGAAATTGATAAGCAGCGTTCGACGAAAAGGTCACCGGAAATACAGCAAGGATATGAATGTATTATAAATTATTATGACTTACCTCTGAAATGTGCTTTTTGGTTTTGCTAATTTTTGACGTTGTAAGAATTCTACCATCAGTTCCGCTACCTGGGCGACAAAGATAATGAAAATCACTTTGAATAATAGAGTAATACTGTCACGAAGCTGATTGGCTCCTAAAAACAACGGGATCTTATTGCTGTACATGGAGTCGCCACTCTCTTCTTTACAACATGACCCATGTTTGTACCGGGTGAGTCAATAAAAAACAATCCCCGTTTGCAAGGCTACTGCCCCCTGGATATCATGGCGGTAATATTGGCAAATATATCATTTAATAATGGACATGTTCAAATCGATTTTAAAATTTACCTGGCTGAAATCGGCCACTCCGTTGTGAAATTATGAGGGATTTTCTCGAGAAAGCCCCTTCAGCAAACCTTCAAACAAACCTAAAATCACGACCAAATTTTCCTAATATTTCTGCTTTACACAATGACTTCAACACGTTTTATTTTAGCACGTGTTATCCACTTGGGAGGATGAAATCATCCGGAATAATGTTATTATGCTCCCAGGGAGACATTTTTATTGTTTTTAGGAGCCAACATTGTTTTTAGGAGCCAATAAGCTGCGTTACAGTTACTCTTTTAACTGAAATACTTGGAAGTTTTCTCTTTCTTTCATTGATAACATGGATCCACCTACTTCTTGCGTTATAAGCAATTTCTTGAAATTGTAAGTCAAGAAACAGCCTTCATCAATCGAAATACAGTGGTCGTATTTTCTAAAGACCGAGCTAGTCAAGAGAACGAGAAAACTCATAACCAAACCAAACCGATTCGAAGAATATTCTCAAGGACCTTACATGCTTACTTCTTTTGCTACAAAATTTGATCGATGTTTTGATCGACTTAGGCTGCTTCCAGGCCACGATTTTCCAAGTAATTGCAATAACACCAAAAGTAGGCGGATGAAAAACAGAGGAAAATCATCGTCTAGTACAATGTAGACCTTGTCTGAAGAACACCCATCTTCAAAATTGGCCCAATGGATGATTTATTGTGGGCTATCAAAAGTTAATATCTTTTGGCGCACCAAGTATTTGTATAAGAATGCTATGTGTTAAAAATGTTAGAACGTCGTCTTAGAAGGGTCCTAATATTGGAAGTTAACTTCTCTTCCGCGTCGAATTTCAAATACTTTGAGAAGAAAAAATGTTGCAATAACAGCTGTTCACGGCAAATCCACCTTATAAAGGACTAAGGCGAAAATTACCTTGTCCGGAGCATCTTCATGAACGGTATGTCCGCAGTTTGGAAGAATATGCATTTGAAATTTCCCTACGATACAAAAAGAGATTATTAAAATAAAAATATAAAATATTGTGATGTTAACTATACTATAAAGTTGGAGCACCATTCAATGGTGCACTAAAGTACCCCCAGAAACTGGATGGACTAAACATGTTTTTAGCTGTAAAGTTTGTATTTCTTATTAAAGTAATATCATACAGGCGTCAATCTAAAGATCTCCAAGAGCGGAGTTTGAAAATTGAGAGGAATTTGAGTTTCGAGCTAAGTAAAAAGGGTTTATTTCCCAGGGAATAAACAATAACGCTAAAGATGGTGGTTCCAAAGACTCCATAAAATTTTGCTGCAAAGCATGCTGGTAAAGAGCTCCCTGACGACCACCTAACGACAAAAAATTTGGTCTGCCGTTTCGACTAGCTATCTTGGATTCGAATCGACCTTAAAGGAAATAGACATAGCTATATTGAGTGGTCGCTATAAATAGGCTACGAACACGCCCATTCTCCCATTGTTTCTTCAGGTACTCAATGAAACGGCACGTGCCAACAGTATCAAATACAACAGACTATATTTTTAACTTGGCCCGGACTAGCTATTAACTATGTCGATTCCCTTTAAATTCGAATGCAACATGGTTCGAAAGGAAACCTTTCCAAAGCAGAAAAAGTAAAGTTTTGATTCGAATTGAAGTTTTAATTAAAGATTCGCGTTCGAATTACAAAATTTTCCTATTTGTTTCCATACTTGTTTGGAATATTACTACAGCTAGCTAGTCGAAACGGCAGACCAAGATTTTTATGTTGTTAGGTGGTCCTCTGGGGGATTTTTACCAGCATGCTTTGCACGGCCGCCATCTTTAGCGCTATTGTAATTCTAGCAACTTACATACTCTGAAAACTCATTTCCTCTTGATTTCAAATATGTAATCTCATCTCTTGTGAATTGTATAATTTTCCAAATATTTACCAAAGATCGAACCCTAGTGTAGGTAATGCCCCTACACATCCTACAAAAATTTAACAAATTGATCTGTTATCTGTCTGTTAAATATGACTTATAACCTTGGAAGCACACATGATATGAACATCCAGTCTTCAGATTTGAAATCACGAGAAAATGGGTTTTCAGATGATGTAACGTTGATGTCTGGACGAATTTGAAACAAAAATTGCTAGAATTTCCTTTGTTAGATTCAGTCAAACAGTGTAACACATCTTCCTGATAACCAGCAAAAGTAAGCGCTTTTACAACGCTAAAAGTTAGAGTCCATAGATACCTTTGCCCTAATTGATTAATTGATAAATAGATACATTCTATAATTCGCTTGAAGCCTAATTTCTATATTTAGATAAATTTGCAGTGCATTGCCTTTTTCTCAAATGGAACCAATGAAAATGATGGTAATTTCTGTGGTTCTATTAAACAAAATTTCGAAATCTTGCGGAAAACTTTAATAATAATCAAATTAGGATAATTCGCATTGGTAAAACATGTGGCATTAACAAGACATAAACCAATTTTGTTTCAAATTTTGTCACGTATAATCACATAAAGACAGGATTTTCCGACCAAAATACATAGGTGACAACTCGCTAAGAGAAGCGGAACTGGAAATGATTCATTCCTTGAGTTTTTGCTTTCCGATGACATGGCCTAAATTTGGTTTGTGGATTTCTTCTTGCTTAAGGTAATACTTCGGCCCACAAAAACATGATCCGCTCATGTCTCTGAACTAAGCAATCTAGAACATCAATTTCCTTTGATGAGTCACAATTAAGGGAGGAGCTTATGAGGCTTGCGGGAACCCGGACTGCCTAGGTCTACAGACAAAAACTAAGAAGTCAATATCCCTAGGTGGAAGTCAGATAGTTGCAGAATAACAGAACTAAAACAACGACCTTATTCAGAAAATTAATAGATTCCTTATCGTTAATGAAGCATACTTTTGCGTTGATGGAGCGTTAATAAAGCGTACACAAATAGTGAGGGCCTAGAAACAATTGCGCAATCCCACTACTTCGGAATTACTATCTCTGAGCAGACTTTGAGATGTATCTATTTGTGAGTCGCACTTCTGATCTATCGAGGTCGGGAGGTCGGAAGGTCGGAGCGGGTAAGACGTGGCCAGTTAAAAGAGAAGTGCACAGAAGGCAAGCTAAAACGTAATGAAAATTATACCTTGCATCTGTCCAATAGTCAAATCTTTATCCAGTCTATCGATACCTAGAATGGAGAAAAAAAAAACACAAAGCGTGAAACTAGATCTTGTTACAAATGAAGCTAAAACAAATACCAATAGTTAGACCATTCTCAGCGAAAGCTGGATTGATAATGTTGATGTAGAGCAATTTGGTTTTGTGCTCAGTACTCAGTTTCCAATTCTCATGTCAATAATGGATGTCATTGCTTTTTATACAAAATCAACTTTACAGAAGCAAAGTTCAACCTCCACGGACTTCTAAAATGGATTGGTTCAAAAAGGTTCAACATTTGGTTATAGAAATAAAAACAAGCAAGGGAATCACATCAAAACAAACCCCCGTCTGCTGACCAGTGTTAGCCTATCTCGCCAGGTCTTAAGGATGGATCCAAAATCGTTCCCTTATCTTAGACTGATTACATAGTCGTAACTATCACTACTGATAGACTGATTGAGGCTCAAACTAATTTTAGCAAAAAATTAAATTCAAATAAAAGTGTAAAAAAGTAAAAAAAAAATGTTGTTGTTGTTGTTTTCTCATTATTTTATTTAACGTTGGAAACAAAATCTAGCTTAAAGGAATTGAGTCGACATAAATATCCCGACTTCGCTGGGGGTTATATGACTTTTCATGTGATCAGTTTGGTTACCGTGGCGACAGAGGTAATAACATGTGATCAGTAAGCGCACCTAATCTTCATGTTTTGTCCTTGCGGTGCGAGAGTGAGCCAGAGCGAAGAGATAAGATTGAAAAGATGTTTCGTATTCCAAACGCGGAAGAGATCGATCTGTTGGACACAATAGATGCAGCTGCAGTCAGTGACTTCCTTATTTTCCAACAAAACCGCCCAGAACAGTGGAGACAAAATTAAGTACATCAACGATTTATAGTCTCGACTTTCGACCAGGCCTCGTAGGCCCATCGTTGATATCATTGTTCCACGAAGTTTTGTCAGTCTCTTGTGCTGATCTGTTCTCCACAGTTCTTAAAAGCCATGCCAGCAAATCTACATTAAAACAATATCCCAAATCATTTCTCAATTTATAAAAATCGTTTAAAACTCGCCTTGTTTCTTCTTTTTCTACTCCCAAGCCGAGAGACACGCGTTTGGCCGCCATTAAAGATTGTTCGACACTCGAAGGAGATGTTCATGTGATCAGTTTAACCATAGCAACTATTAACCAATCATAAGCGGCCATTTCCTAAATGTAGTGACGTACGATCAGCAGTTTGTCAGCAGTTTTTCGCTGAGCGTATACGCTCAGCTATTTATATGGACTCAATTCCTTTAATCATAAGTAAACATAACTAGCTACTTTATACGAACTAACAGAACAAATACAATAGATAACGTGTTCGTAAGATAAAACTACAATATATCTATATGATGTATCCAAGATTTGGTAAATATTGAGTGCACAATCTACAGGAGCATGGGATTGAAATTTGCTGTGATCACTGGGATTATGTCGTTAGTCTACCGTTACCTGCTAGTATCAATAACTTGGGAACCACTGACGACAAGAAGAGTTTCGACATATCTTGAAACCATCCTATAAAAAAAAAATTTGCTGTTATATCTAAATGGGTATAACAAAAAGCAGAGAACAGATATTAGATAAGGAGAGTTTTCAATGAAGTCTTGTAGGATTAGGCTTAATATCTGTCTCATAAATATCTGCCTTATAAATATCTGTCTTATAAATACCGGGTGAGGCACTTTTGGAAAATTCCCAAAACTTGATTATATTGCTGATCTTACATTTCCTTTTTTGCATGTGTGTCAAGGACCAAATAGATTTAATATCTCGTAACTTTTTGTTTTTTCCGGGACGAAAACCATGAAATTACGGCATAAAAAAACTTGTTTTGAGCAACAGTATTTTACAACGCATGGTACTTTTAGCAAGAAATCTATAATTTGCGATTTCTTGTGAAAGTTCGAGTCCTACAGAGCTTCATCAAGGACATAAGAAACAAATTCAAGTGGCAGTGCAGGCATTGGAATATAGTTTAATAATCATTTCTTGTGATTTCTGAGTATGCATCAAAACCTGGTAGCCTGTAAAAGCACAAATTCCCACAAATTCAAAGCCATTTCAAGACTTTGCAATATGTCTAAAATTAATTTGGTCCTTGACACGAATGATCATAAAGAAATTTTCATGATCGGTGGTACTACAATCAAATTTTGATAACTTTTCAGAAGGGGCAAGTTATTTTTGACTCACCCAGTAGGCCATACAAGAGAATTCGCAATAGCGCCTTAAACTAAAATATCTGAAAATTATGGAGCAGCAAAATCACAAGGAATGGAAGCTGAGAATTAAGTGTTTGAATTGCCCGCAAAGATACAGGAGAATAGCTTTGCCTACTGAAGCGGCAGATGTTAAATATATTCTTTTAATTTTTATATATCTTCTCTTAGAGACTCAGTGCTAACCATGATCCTTTGTGGCACCAAAGTCGACTTTCATATGATATGAAAGTCGTTTCTGGCCTAGGTTCTGTTTGTCTTGCTTTTCATTCGGCGCACAAAGGATCATGGGTGACAATGGCCCTTTAACAGCCCCCTTTCGCATGCAGCATGAATGAATTAGCAACCTCGGCTTCAGGGTTTCTTTCGCAGCTAGGTTTATCTACTTGTGTGACTTGACTAATCGGCCATAAAATCCCTTTGCTGCAATCGCTAACCACTCTAAACTGCTTTTCAATCAAAGGCAATGGACGCTATTGATACCAAATCTGTCTTTGTTGACATTAAGTATGCAAATCATGAAAGATTAAAAGATCTAACAGAACTAATTAATATTTCAAACTAACCACTCACCTTTCCAATATATTTCGGTTCTAGTTAGATTAATACGCCATGTGTATATATGTTCTTCCTACAAGGAAATCTGTCTTTAATTTTCGTTTTCATAATCAAATATAGGCCTATAAGAAATAAAGTCCAGAAATATATTAGCTGCGTAGATAATGAATACAAAACAAGCTTTAGTTAAAACATTTGCAACAGGAAAACCAGAGCAATGAAATGTTCATTAAAATGGACTTATGCCTTTGTCGTCTAAAAATTGCCTGACAAAAAAGCAAGCATCTATATTAGTATTCAATACGGTAAGAAAGTAATATTTGGATGGCACGAGATTTTTCTGTTGGGTATAAAATCTCGTTTCATCTTCAGTTATCAGCCGAATTTTCATTCCTTTTGACGAGTGTCACATGAGAACAGTTTGTAGTATGTTTCATGCAGGTTTTGTAGTAGGATTGGTAATAATGTCGTTACTTAAAGCCACAGTAGGCCTAACTCATGTGTTCAAGCAAAACTCGATCATAATAGCAGACACACGCTTTGATTCATAAAGATTTGAAGAGGCACAAAAAATGACTAAAGTCTGTCTCACATTAGTTGTCAGGTGAAAATTCACGCGAATAAAAACAGTTGAAGAGTTTTGCATGAGTAATTTTACGTTCTCGCAAATCTCACCTGACATCTATAATGAAATTGAAATGCATGAAAAAATGTAAATACACATTCGCTGCTCTTCGTTACATCTGCACCACTTTCAGTTGAAGGACACTGTTGTTGTTGTTGTTGTTGTTGTTGCTGCTGCTCACCTTGTTGCGATGATTGTTGTTGTTGTTGCTGTTGTTTATCTTGCTCTTTGATGACGATTTCATCTCCAAGTTCTTCTTCGGAAATCGTTTCTTGTATCGATGATTGAACAGGAGACGTGGAGCTTCGATCTATGTCTGAGTTCAGTATATGTTCTAATTTACTTTTTGGGCATCTGCAAACAAAAGACCTTGCATATTACGTCAACACTTTTCCAGGGTGAACGGAGCCGAGTGAACACCTTTCTACACGTCAAGAAAATCTGCCAACAATCTAGGCCGATTAGCAGTCATAATGGGTTTATAGTTGGCCATGTAACATTAATTATGCTACCTTGATTTCAAACAACATAGTAACAATGTAATGATTGTTGTTGCTTAGTGACTAAATTGTTTTAATGCACTTTGCATGATTAGTAAGTTTTTCAGCAATGAGTTAATGGTTCCTGTTGTTCCAAATCAAGCAAACAAGCAAACAAGCAAACAAGCAAACAAGCAAACAAGCAAACAAGCAAACAAGCAAGCAAGCAAGCAGTCAAGCAAGCAAGCAAGCAAGCAAGCAAGCAAGCAAGCAAGCAAGCAAGCAAGCAAGCAAGCAAGCAAGCAATATATATTTGATAACGCAGGTTGGGGTTATAGGCAGCTATGCAGCTGATATGGGCCTGCGGCGCTACGCCTTGTGCCCTCAGAGTTGCCTCTGGGTACTCATTTACCGACATCAGAAAGATGGACAGTTGAGTTGGCTATTGGCTTGTGGTTTGGCCACACCACTACTTAGCAAATTGCCGGACTGAAATTTGGATCCCAGAGTAAAGGCAGAGAAGCGAACTCACAATAGGGACGAGATTGATTTTACGTTTTCAATTAAATTTATGTGTCGCATTATACTTTTGGACATCTACGAATAACAGAAAGCCCATGTTTCCAAAGTACTAGAGTCATGGTGGCATTTTCAATGCGGAACTTTACCGATGCTCAGGAAAGAAAGCTACAACTTGTAAGACTACCATTTTTGTCAGAGACAACTTGAACTTTTCAGAATGCTGCATAAAATGACAGAATGAACCGAGTTTGGGGATTGTTGTTTTGGTCTACCAGTGGTTGAGCAAATCAGACTTTGGTATCAATTCATGGCTCTTATGTAGTTCTCCTGCAGAACAATGGCTGAGAACCAGAGAAAGGCTACTATTAGACTACAAATTTAATAAATACCTTTAGTAAACCAATTTTCACTAACATTCAAATAAGACGTGATTAATAAGATTGTTGTGATGAGTTGATGACTTTATATAACAAAGATTTAAATGGGCCTTTGCAACCGGCATGCCTTGCACGTTCTCTTTCTTGTCGCCCATTTTAGTGGACCATTAAATTGGCGACAACATAGAGACAACAAAAGGATGTATTCACAAAGCACGCCGGTTGCAACGGCCACTTTAATGAGACAAGTACACCCTTGATATTTAGGGGAAAGTTAGGTGACTGTTAGCAGTAGGCAACAGCAATAATCTCAGAACTTGATCCACACTATCATCAGTCTACCGTAATGTGAAAAGTGCAAGTAGTCCTTCAAACTCACCACTAGCCTGCGCGTAGCCGCGCGCAGGCTAACTCATCACGTAACACACTGTATATTTCATCAACAGACCTTTTCGGAGATAGTACTTTTCAATTATAATTTCAAAGAAAGCAGCTCATTGCCTCTATTTGACAATGGTAAGTGTTTTCCTCTTGCATGTGTTACCAATAGCAATGCACGAACTTTTTTCAAAAGTAAGCACAGTTTCAATAGCTCTTTGTCTGCGATCTACTTCCTTTGGGACTTGCAGACCCTTGCCTCGGAGTGAAAACTATCTTCGAAAAGGTCTATTAGAACAATCGTTTTAATTGAAGCATTACGTTACAAAGAGTATAGTGGTATAAATAGTTTCATTAATGGAACTTACCTGTACAGTTGTCCAGGAATAGAGACTTTCGCAGATTCAAGATTCCTCACTTGGTTACTTCTTATACTAGAAAGGAAATATGCATCATGTATCTCAAAAAGTATCGTTGCTGTACTTGCTAACAACACGAAGGTGATTTCCAGTAAATTTAATCTGGTTTCTTGAATCTAATAACTACAACCGAAAGAAGTCTTTCTCGATAATTTCAATTTGCAGCATAGAGCTATTGTAAGGATAAAGTTGCCTTCCTTCTTTTAAAACGTGTAGTGACTTCACATCGATAGAAAGATAAACGGTAGAACATAACTAACCTCCACTCAATTGCCTCTTCAATTGATTTAAAAGCTTTAGGGCGGCTTCTTAGAAATCCATCCATGGCTGACAAAGCTTCAAGCGCAGTTCCTTGAACGAAAGGAACATACTGGGTGAGTCAGAAAAATGTATAGACATTGTAAAGCCTGTACCTCTCAAACAATTTATCAGGTTCCTATAAACTGACAGTACCTGTGAAACTAAAATATAAACTTAGATAAGAAAATTTAGTTTCTGAAATCAGTCGTATCATTCCCAAATTGCAATCGATTTTATAGAAATGCTTCGTCTCAAAATCCTTCAAACCAGGCCTAAAATCCTTCGTCAAATTTGCTAGCAATCCAGCTTCTTGATGATAGAAAATAGACAAAAAAGGCTGAATGACAGTACCAAGAGCACACGATTACGCATCAGCCTCTTTATAAACCTGGTAAATATTTGAGTGACGAGATAGACCGATTTAATTTGATGATGATAGCGTTGGGGATAAATTGCTAACAAATTTGACCAAAGAGTTTAGGACTGTATTGAAAGATATTGATATGAAGAAAGTTTATGAAATCGATTATAATATGAGAACGCTACGACCGATTTTAACAAACTAAATTTTCTTATCTAAGTTGATATGTTAGCTACACAGGTATTATCAGTTTATACGAATCTGATAAATGATTTGAGAGCTACACGCCTTCAAACGTCTATAGATTTTGTTGCTTAACCCGGTACCATTTATCATGGCCTCCCAAAAGTGGATACTTCTTTGCACAACCGGTAGATCTTTATTTGATGATAAAAATTCAAACTCAAATAAAAAAATAATGGATTTTGCTTCCAGTAGCACATACTGAACCCTAAAGCGCTCTAAAATGATCTCGGGTGTTCAAAAATAAAAGTAACAGCTTTGATTGATTCAAGAAATTAATAAGTTTCCTAAATCCGTCTGAAATACGATAGATCATAATATTCGATAGTCAACTTAAAATTTGATTCTTACGTGATAATTCTAAAACTTCAAATTTTTGGATATTCGTTATTACAGCTTCATAGGAGGTTCTCTTAACAGCAGCAACATAGCTTTAAGATTTTATTTCAAGTTGTTTCTTTCATAGCACAACTTGTCCGCCGTAAAACAAGGGATAGATTTTTTGAAATTCAAAATAAAAAAGACTTTTAAAAATCTATCAGGAAAAATATTTACCTTCCACTACATCGATAACAACTAGACCAACTAAGGTTTTTAGCAGTTTACTAGCAGCAACATGCACTGCAATTGCACCTCCCATACTGAAACAAGAATAAGGATAAATATTGCAATAATTTTGCCAGGTTAATCAAGTAAAAAGATCAAATTTTCATGTTAAATCTTGTGTTGGGTACTGGCTGTTAAACTTAGGTATATTCAAAACTTATTGCATGTTGGACGTATCAGCCATAGTTAGCCTCATATTCCTATTGTCTGTAGTTTTTAGGGGTGACAAGCAATAACGCGAATCTCTTTATAGTCGTGACAGTAGCACAGATAATACACAAATTGCAGCCATGGTACAAAATGGTGCTAAAATTAACAACAGTAACAATCCTTTTTATCTCATTCAAGAAATACCATAAATTTACAAAGCAATCTCTGGAAAGTATTGGCGCCACGACACCCCCCCCCCCCCGCTTCCTACATACTTCTGTATAAATGCAAAATCATTTTGTTTGTCTTGCCAAAGAATGCAAAATTTTCAAATTTAGCAAACCGATTTCTCACGTCAACAGTACCTGTGACCAAGCATGACAATTGGCGGAGGATCGTTATTGAAATATGCATCAATCACATCAGCTACGTCTCTAGGTAGAAAGAGAGAATAGTTTCAACGTGTCAAGGAATTAAAGCAATATTGGAATGACAACTGAATGAGTGTATCAATCAATCAATTAATCAAACATCCAATCAATCAATCAATCAATCAATCAATCAATCAATCAATGAAATGATGCACAAATAAACTCAGTAAGTATATTAGTCAAAGAAAGGACAAATAGAGAAATCAAAGGGATAAGCGTTTCACACCAGGTGTATTGGAATGAATGAGCCATTTTTGCAATTTTTTAAATCAAATAAATTTTTAAATGTGATTGCTAAAGGAAGAGACAATAAATTTTGGCTTTGATACCGTTTTCACAAAGATCTGAATCTTAGAAGCAAAGATGTTACTAGAAATCACTTAAATCTTCTGATATTGAAATAACAGTGGGCTTATAGAAACACTTCGAAGCTGGATAAACTCTCCAGAATTATTGAATCTGCAAACAAACGTAAAAAGGAAAAGGTGAAGTTGCGTTTTTTTGCACCAAGGGATCGCAGAAATAGAGAAGGACCTAATCGAGTCCGCGACCCCTTGTCATGACGCTCAAATGGTGGGGCTCTACCTGGGATCGAGCCCTTTCCTCCTGACTGTTCTGGCTGCAAAGTCAGAGGATTACACCACTGCGCCACAACACATTTAAACTATTGGGTACAATACTGTAAAAATGTGTTAAACATGTCCCACATAGTCGAAAAACTGTCGTAGTGATAGACACTACTAGTGACCTTGCAGTTTCTAATTTTTCATTAATAACTGATACTCGTATTGTACAACTAGCATTTCAAATTAAATATAAAAATTGAGTTAATTATAACTGGTCGTTTCGTTCAGAATCCTCCAAACAGATCTAACATCCTTCCACAATTTTTTATTTAAGATGACAATTCAAACACAATGTTGACCAATCAAGGGTATTAGGACACCTTAGGACGGTTATTTATCGTTGTTTCTTTTTCGTCTTTCTTTGTCTTCAAAGTGCGCTTGTCAAGCGCTTTCGGCTTAGTCATTTGAAATTTGACTCCCAACTATTCCTGTATTCGACCTGGTGAACTCGTATCTCTTGTATTCCTGTGTTCAACCTGGCTTTAAACCACATGCCGCAGCTGAAAAGTT
This sequence comes from Aurelia aurita, assembly GCA_004194415.1. Classification (NCBI taxonomy): domain Eukaryota; kingdom Metazoa; phylum Cnidaria; class Scyphozoa; order Semaeostomeae; family Ulmaridae; genus Aurelia; species Aurelia aurita. Next base: position 219,914 of record REGM01000330.1, read on the forward strand.
TTCAAGTTTGGCTTAAAACCATTTTCTGCGAAAGCACACGAGCACACAGGAATACGAGGGAGTCGAATTTCAACTGACGTATCCAAAAATTCTCAGGCCAAGCCCAGTTTGAAGATAAAGAGAGACAAGAGAAGAAAACAACCATAAATAGCAACAAGGTACATAAAGTGTCCTGACACCCTTGCTTCGATCAATCTGATAAATGGTTAGAAAATTTACAGGCTCGCAAATGATTTCATTTTGATTCAGCAGGTAGAAGACGTGAAAACAACGAACATATATTTACCTGGCAAGTACATCTGCAGCAAGATTTGAACTATCTGCTGTTTTAGTGTGCCCTGCGAAGAATAGTTTGGTAAGAGATGTTATTATATGGTAATTCATACAGCACGCAGAGTTAGCCTTGGCGTCACTTCGGAGGGCCGTAAATCTCCATACTGCCTTCAAATTTCATACAGCCAGCTATTACGTCACATATAAACACTTTGAGAAAAGTCTTAGAATTGAATTGCGATATCTGAAAAGTTGGCGATTGGTTGGGATGTAAGAATTGCCATAGAAGAAACTTTTTATTAACCGATTTTGCTTGGGCAGTACCGGGATCTACAGTGTCCTGTGTCATTTTGCACAGCGACCGCGGGCATTGTAAATCTCGGTACTGCCCTCGCATTCGGCTAATAAAAAATAAACAAACCAGACACAAACCAGAAACGGCGAAGAAGTGTTAAGCTTCAATCTTTCTGAGCTATACGCTGGGTCTGCTTATAACTGCTCATAACTCTATGCAATCTTATAGTGTTCCACGACAGTCCGGCAGAATACCAACTAGGGTAAGGTGGGGCAAAATGTTGACACCAAGGCACTTTGAACCAAAATCAGGATTTTTGCTTCTTGATCAAAAATTAATTTATTCCATTCCATTCACTCATACGCTCTCCTTGCTGAACTTTGATAGATCGTATATTGGTCCTTAAGTAGGCTGAGTTTTAACTAGACCTATTAGCTATTGTACAAAAAAGTCTGGATTGAACGATATTTTAATAAATTTTGTAGAAATCTGAAGAATTTTCGAATGTGCACAAAGGTGATAGGAGCCCTAACGCGACTCAATCGAACATTTCGCATAACAATTTATAAAAATATCGCTCGATCCAAGGTTCTTTTGTAGAATAGCTAAAAGGTCCATTTCAGAAGCAGAAAATTAAGAGACCAATTTTTCCCTGCTCCATCCTATAATGATGTGGATAAAGAGACTACAGCCCAGACTCCATTTGTTTTATGTATTATAGTTTTGATATGTTATTCGTGTTATGCTATGTTCGGAATTGTTTGTCTTCTCTCCTGTGTGTTCTTAAGACATAGGACAATATACACCGTACCTTATTATAGCAGTTTATGATACGTTCAAACCAATCTATTTTCATATGAAAAAAGGTTTGATTTTCCCCGTTTTTGGTGTAGCATTCAGGGTCACGTGAATCTGCTGCGAGAACGGATCCTTTTGAAAACCCAGATGAAAACGGAGCCATTTGAAAAAAGGATCCTTTTTTAAACGGATCGTTCCCAATGTGAACACAAAAAACCAGAGATATTTGAAAACGACGATGGCAGATCCTATGTGTTTGGTCCATTCCACTTTTAACAACTGTTTTCAAAACTCTTTTTGTTCTTAAGTGAAAACCGAGCAGTGTGAACAACACTGCGTTTTAAGTTTTCCTATGGAAAGGAAGAGTGCGAATGGGGATCTAGACAAGCATCATTTTCAGCTGTACAACAGATGAAATTATTCTTTGTAGTGTGCATATAGCCAAAGGCTATAGAACTTTTAGCTATTCTGTAAAATAATCGGATCCAACGATATTTCTATACATTTTGTAAAAAATTGTAGAATTTTCGAATGTGCACAACAACGACTGCAAAACCGAGCTGCAAGAATTGTCACCAACAGCAGCTACGATGCATCCGCCACAAGCTTGATCAAGAAACTAAATTGGCCCACAATTCTTGATATGATAAAAAGCGAGACGGCCACTATTGCATACAAAGCATTATCAGGTCTTGCCCCCGGTTATCTTTCAAGCCTATTTTAAAAAAATTCTGCGCGTGATATAAATATGAATTTGCGCAATGCCACTGCCGATGTCCTTGTTCCAAGGATGAACACTTGCAGTGGACAGAAAGCTATATCTTTTCGGGGCACAAAGACTTGGAATAATTTGCCTTTGGATGTCAAACAAGCACCCTCCCTTGGCATTTTTAAAAGTAGGCTGAAGAGCAATTTGCTCTTCTCAGCCTAACTCTATCTATTTGTTTGATAAATTTGTTTACTTTATGTATGAAATAACATTGTAACTAGGTATTTTAGGATTTTCTTTTTGTTTAGTTAACAGGGCAAGCTGTAAAACAGTATTTTATATTGATGCTTTTACCCTGTATAAATAATTTAAAATGAAATGAATGAAATGAAAATGAAATGATAGAGGCTCTAACGCGGCTCAATCGAACCTTCCGTATAGAAATGTATAACAATATCGCTTGATCCAGACTCTTTTGTAGAATAGCTAAAAGGTATATTAATGGAAGATGCAACATCCTTAAAATCTGGCTGTTCTGTTACATTGTGGCACAAAAAAATGTTTCAGGAAATTCTAAATAGCAAAGAATAACTTACTAACCATGTCCTCTGATATCCATCGCAAGGATTCTGCAGTTGCACAATTCCATCATTGCAGCCTGGGTCATCAAAGGAGATAAAATAGAATCATGAACGAAGCTAGGATTTATGTCTAAAAGTGTGTCCAATTGATTATCCAGTTACCAGAAAAGTACCCTTGCAATAGTAAGAGATATGTCGGTCGTACTGGGGGTGCCTCAGAAAATGTATGCAATTTTGACAGCCCATGGTAATTATACAGCATATTGAGCCAATTGTGAACGTTGATATAGCAAAATATACCGTACTCAAGATCTTAGTGAATGACCTGAGCTAAATGGCGTAGTTCATACTATATAAATAGGCAAAGAAAAAACCAACACATGCCATTATTTCTTTGGATTTGCTTTGTTCATGCAAGCACGTAGATTACCAAATTTATTTTTAGACCTGTGCCAACGCATCTTTTAATGCAGGTATTCACTTTAAATCGTACTTTGTGGTTTTTCCCAACTTTTTCAGCTAGTTACTCCTAAAGATTTCTTCAAAATTAAGGCTAGAGACAGTCTAATTTGAACAAATACTTTTGTCCTGGAATGCTATTCCGATAGAAATAAAGAGATCAGCATCAGTCATTAGTTTTCGTAAAAAGTTGAAATTGTACTTATTTGACAGCAATTACTAAAATCGATCGTAGCTGTAAACTAAACTTTCCCAGCCATGAAACAATAAAATAAACTAGTTGTTAGACGTGCTTACTAAAAGGGGGTGCTCTCTCCTTGATTAGGCTACCTACTGAGAGAGCTCCTATGCACAGAAATCCCCCACATACAATTCCTGTTTTGTGTAGTTTTGCTTGCATCTTTGTTATGGAGTTTCTTCTTTGTAATTTTCTTTTTGCCTGTATAATGTAGTTTTAATTTAAATTGTATCAGTGGAATTTTAAATCATGAAACTGAAACTGAAAAACATTGATCTTCCAACGACTGAAGTTTACAGGACAGCTAGACAGCTCTTAATAAATTACTTGGGTAGTCAGAAGTAAAAACTTCTTTGAACATTCATGCAGAGCAACAGAGCACCTTAAGTGATACATTACTAAATCCCAAAACAGTCTCAAGGGACCTCTTAATTGTTTAAAGTTCAGAAAAATCTCATAATACTCCAATCAAATCTTTTTGTATAGTTAAATACCGTAAAGACAGCCCAAGAAAGTCCACAGTGACCTCCACCATGTAATAAGAGTAAGACAGGTCCTTCATGTCCAGCTGTGTAAACTCTAAAAATCTGAAACAGATAGCATCTTTGTTAGAAGATTTCTGGTACCTAAGATGTTATTGGCTTTATTATGGGACAGGCCTTTCCTTGTTGTGTTGTGTCACAGTGGTGTAGTCTTCTGACTTAGCAGCCAGAACAGTTCAGATGGATGGGGTTTGAGCTGAGCCGCATCCACACCACACAAGCGTCACGATAAGGGGTTACACAAACCCTATTAGTGCTTAGATACTTCTGCGATCCCCGTGCTTAGCGCTAAAAACCGCAGCTTCACCATTTTTGATGACCATCACCCAAAAGGTCATTTTATAGATAGAGGCAGTTCTTTCAAAACTTAACAGCCCTAAATTCTTAAGAATTCTTAAAAATAAGTAAGACTTTTCAACAACTTGTAAGAATTTTTAGAAACAAAATATATTCTATTCCAATATTGAACCACACACAGTACAGTACTTTTGAAGCTTAGCTTCCCAAAATTTTGAAGAATTCTTAAGAGTTCACAAGAGGTTTGATGAACTCTCAAGAATTCTTAAGAAAGAAAAGTTGTTAAGTTATGAAAGAAGTGCATTCATTAAGTGCAAAAATTTTTGGAGGATAAAATTTCGGACAATAAACTTCAGAGAAAATATTTTCGGACACATTTTTGGCATTTCGGACAAATTAATTTTCGGACAAAACTTTGACCAGTCTTTTGAATCATTTAAGCAAAACCATGTCAGGTTTTAGATTTATTGAAACTAAACACCTTTATAAAGTTTGGGATAGAGCCCTATCATGTCTCGAACAGAGGTCTTTTCTCGCATAAAACTTTCTGAAATAGAAGAGCAATGAAAAAGTCATTAAATGTCTTTCTAATATTCGTATTCGTCACTTTTTTATCTGTGCTTACATATTTTTATAAATTTAAATCCGCAAATGGGTCTCCGGGCTCAATTTCAAGTTCGGTAACATCATCAAATCGTATCAACAGAATTGAGCATATGTAATCGTACAAAAAAGTGAGCGTGGCTTTTAAATAGACAATGAAGTGGACTTGCCCATGTTCTCTTTCTTTCTTACAAGACGACTTGGGCAAGTCCAACGATGAAGAGGACGATCGATGATGCTATTTGTTTAGGCTAATATTTGCTTGGAAACATACATTTTTCAAAAAATTTGCATGCTCATGATAACCTTTTGTGTCATGATTGAGATTCGGTTTCAAATTTCTTGCTTTGGTTCCTATTGCTGTCAGTCAATGCACACTGCGCATGCGCGTATGTACGCAAAAATTGGCGTGAAAAATTTTTGGACAACTCCATATTTCGTACAAATAAATTTCCGGACAAGTCCTTGTCTGAAAGTTTGTCACCCCAAAAATGTTTGTACTTAATTTATACTGTATAATATAACTTTGAATGTCAAAGTGTAAGTTTTTCAGATGAAAAAAAAACTGTTGCTCTGTCGGGGTTCTGTGGGGGCGTGGTGTTGCCAGCTTCTTGGTGGTTGGGGATATGCTCAGTGCGGATGTTTGCTTTTGTGGCCCTTGGGGGGATTCATTTTGGGTGTCTTGTGGGTTTCGGGGGGTTTCACTACCTCAAACGCTGATCGGGTGATTTTGGTCATGGTTTTGTGGGAAAAACGGTTGGAATTTTTTGGTTGGCGGGGTGGGTGGTGGGGTTCTCCTGGGGCCTGTGCGATATTTTGAGATGGGCTTTCTCAGGGGCTGCTGGGGTGGGTAATTGCGTTTGGTGTGTCTTTTGATTGCCGGGGATATGGTTGATGCCGTGCTGTTTGCGGGGTCTCGATGGGCTGATTGGTTCCTACGTTATTAGTGGCTGTTTTGGATGTGATGTATGGGGGCCGGTTTTTTTGTGCGTGTCGGGGCGGAGAGCAAAGTTACCTTAGATTTTGGAGTAAATTGCAGCGCCCATTCTTTTTCACCCTTCCTATAATGTACTGTTTTGCTGTAATGTTTTGTTGATAAACTATGCTATTTATTGATTATTTATTGTAAGTGCTATTCATAGTGGAAACTTGATGACCATGTGTCTATTCCCGCTATGAATAGCACAATGCATCTTTATGTTTAGTTTATCTGTTAAGTGTATGTTAGATTTTATTGTGTAAAAAAAACTATTGCTCACTGAAATGATGTCATGAATGACTTTATACATACATTATCTCCAACGTTTATATCTTCTTCTCCTTGGAAATATTTGTCCCATCTCACTGGCGTGTAATCTTTTTTTCTTTTCATTGGTTTGCTGGTTTTAAAAATTACAGAAGTTTCACAGTAACAAAAATCAAACAATGTAAGATCTTTTAGAGCTGAAGTAAATAAAAAAATCAATGGCATATGTATATGTAGTAAGAAAACAAGGTCAAAACTGGTCTGATAAAAATGGCTTGTGTAATTAAATCTCTGCATGCCAGTAACTAAAGGCAAACTTCAGATAAGTGCTTGAAACTTATACTTCCTCCTGAAAAAAGTGAGCTCACTGAATACAAAATTTATTCAGACCTTGCCATTAACTACCACGTAAATTGGATTTTGAAAAAAGACTGCTACTGTAGAGTGCGCTGACTTCAATTTTAAATATGCCTTTCTCAAAAGATTATTTTTAAGATCACAATGCCAATCCAAAGTGATAACATTTGTGTGGTGACTTGGATCACTTATCAAGACTACCTACCAACCTGTCTGCATTCTTTGTCTTTGATTTCGGCATGGGGAAGTTTTCGGATTTCGGCGCAAGTGCAGCTGGAAGCAGTCAAAGTGGCGCGGGGAAGATGTTCCCCGCGCACTACAAAGAATGCAAACTGGCCTACCAATAAGTGTAAACTGGCAAAAAGCACCATTTCCTTTCTTTCCGTGTAGCATATTTTACTACAACTATCTTCTACTCTTTACTGCTATGCTGCATTTGTTCACGTAACCACGAAATATACAAGTTCATGACAACTGAAGTGTTTGGCCCACGGGGAGGGGGGGTTTGGCCAAATTTCAGATGTGTGCCGCCAGCATCTTCAAAATGGTACCGTTGGGTAGACCAATTTTTGTGAAAATGATACCCTTGGCTAGACTAATTTCTAGACCAAAAGTGCTATAATTTGCTGTTTTCTAGGCACAAATTACCAATGTTTCGCATTCTCTAGACCAAAATCACAAAATTTGGGGTGTCTAGACACAAATTAAGAAAATTTGGCCTTTCCTGGACAAAAATTGCCAAAAATTATACCCTTGCCTAGACTGGCCTAGACTAAAATTGCCAAAAAGCATACCCTTGGCTAGACTAGAAGTTCCGAAAAAGTATACCCTTGATTGAGCGCGGCACATCCCCAGATAGGCACCAGATTATCTAGTGCACAATGCTTTCTTTCCATTATATAGGCTCTAACCTGTTATATGGTTGTCTGTCTGATGACCTGACTGTGACTTGATTTGAGTGACCAGTACTAGTAGTCTCATCACATACATACAGGTTAGCGTATGATGGTTGTAGAATTCACATAAATAACTGTTATATACAACCTTCGTTCTCTTTCTTGTCGTTTTTCTCTCTCTTGTATAACAGTTATTTATGTGAATTCTACAACCATACGCTGTAACCTGTGGTCTCATATGTTTTTCCAAATCAGTCACATATATTGGCTAGTTTGCACTTTAGCGGACACACTTCTAACTTTCCCCTTTTTTTAATTTTTTTTTACCGATTTTTGGTGGAAAATGCATCAGTACTTAGATTGAAATACACTTACTGAACCAGCGGGGGTTTGGGGGCGGCAGCCCCCAAAAATTTGAAAACAAAAGAATATATCGATCACCGGTTCCTGCTTCAGTTTTAGGCCATGTTTAGGTCATTTGGACGTTCTCCCGCAAGTGCGAATCAGTCGAATCACGTTAGAATTTTGCATTATCCAATCAGATGATAGATTTTCTATTGCTATTGTTTAGAAAGCCAATCAGCAATCAGTTCTTACAATATAATTCCATTCAACCTCTGTTTTTCCTTGGAAGCTGTGTCCGCTAAATAAAGTGCATCTGTCTGACCCCATATATTAATAGCCTAGCTTATACCTCGTAGCTCTGTGACCCGCTCCTGAATACTGGCTAGGAAGCGCAGGTGGAAGCTTTGATAGCTTATTCTTTAAAACATCTCTTGGCGTAGTCATCTTTGCTTTCTTTTGCAACAGAGCTGCGATCAGCTTCTGCTCTGCTAGCTTTGGCAGGCAGATTGGAGCCAGATGGGCCTAAAATTTATTTTTAGGCCTCGTAACCGTTTGTGCTCGTGTCTTGAACGAGGCTGACATTGTCTCCATAAACTAAACGAGTAAACGAGGCACTAAATCCCCATTGGCCGACAAATGACACACCCCCACGAATTAGGCCAATCGCACATAGTATAAATCCAACTAGTGAACATTATATTTGAGGCCATTTTCCCCGCATATCATCATTCACAATTACGTTTTCTGCTGCAAGGAAGTAACATTTTCAAAATTCTTTCACGCAGCTTTGGACACAATCGTACTTTTGGGAAACAAACCACCTCAAGATCCGAAATAACTTCAAGAAATAGTTAGGCTGTGGTTTGTTGTAATATCTCTCTGCAGACGCAGTTGATATCATACAACATTGCTTGACGATATTCATGATCTAGAGTTTTAATCTGCCGGGTTTCCCAAAATATGTCTATCCCCATTTGATTGAATGTATAGAGAGTAGAGGAGAAATCTTTTGCAAAAAAAAAACAGTCCCCAAATTTGTCGTTTCAAAAAAATCAATTGGATTTTTTGACTTTTTAAAGCTTTTGACATAGGAATGGAGTTTGAAAGTATAGAAATTTGGTAAATTGCGTTTTTCTACTTGCAACATTTGGGTCCTCTACTGTATTTTGAATACAGTACAAATCAGGGCCGTCGTGTAAAAGCAGCGAGAATTACTCATACCCCATCCACACTTTCAAGTTGAAACAAGTTATAGAATGTTGCACTTTTGTGGATTGGTGGTTCGAATGATTGTTATTGATGTGTGTAATTGTTTTAACCCTAATTTAACCGGGGGGTGTTCTCCACCCCCCTGTCGGTTTTTTGCAGAGCATTTATTAACGGCATTAGCTATGACTCTCTAACTTTATGACAATTACTAATTATCTATTAGCTACATTTTGACAATAAAATTTTTGAACAATGGGAGTCACGTGACAGATGACAATACCATATTTGGTAGATGGTATTGACAAAATCAATGTTTTTGATATTTTTACAACCAGAATTAGTTTCAAATGTTGATTATTATACCTTAAAAGAATCAGCAAACAAAGACCTTTCGTTTGTTATCAAGAACAATGAAATTTGCTGACATCAGCATTTTTAAATGATGACGTAAATGTGCCGCCATTTTGGGTAAATGTTGCAAAATTTGAAGCTTTTTCCAGCGGAAGTTGTAGAAAATGCGTAGAATTGCGTTTTGCAATACATTTAAAGTATTTTTAGCAAGTTTTGTATCAATTTTTGGTCGTAAAACCCACTTCGTTGTTGTGACGTCATCAATATTTGTCATTTTCTTCATAAATAAAAGTCTAAAAACACCTTTAGGTATTATTTCTGAATTAAGAATGAATAATACGGCAAATAAGATGAAAAATAGCGAATTATATCATATTTTTTCCGTTTTTAGAATGAATTAGCTGGAGAAACATAAATTTTGACATTTTTCAACATTATAACATCATAGTGACGTCATCTAATGAGATGGCCA
>REGM01000330.1:246765-269298 GCA_004194415.1 Aurelia aurita
AATTTTGGAATATAATCATTGAACAACTTTTCAGCAGCTGTTTTGGACTTCTTATTCTTGGTCGGATAGGCCTGCGCGAACTTGGTGAAGTGATCTACTATCAGCAAAATGTACTCGAATCCACCAGAACTCTGCTCTAAATGTAAGAAGTCAATTGATATTAAATCGAATGGTGCTGTACTCTCTATTGGACACAAGGGTTCACGCACATGAAATGTCGGTTTCTTCTGTTTCACGCAACGACACTGTTTCGTTACAAAATTTGTAATATCTTGACGCATAAACGGCCAGAAAAATCTGTCCCTCACAAGGTGTAGAACTCTTTCACAACCAACATGACCCATGTTTTCATGTAGCTCCCGATAAGCAAGCCTTCGTAACTGTTTTGGCAAAACAAGTTGAACATGGTTACCAGTCTTTCTCATCAATAAACCATCTTTATTCACAAAAAGTTTGTTCCAATCGTAAAGCAAGCGTCTAACAATATAACTTTCTCTCTTTCTTTGCTCTGATGTTGGACATATTCCTTGCAGCTTAAGCTCGATGATTCTTTTGATACATGAATCTTTGTGTTGCTCATTCTCAAAATTTATGCTGTCTAATCGTTGAGTACCGAGTTCATCCTGATCTTCATTCACTGAGTTGATATAAACCATATGTTTGTCCTCCTCCCGCGATTTGCCAGCATTACTCAAAATAATTTTGCAAGTGTCCTTTTGAATTTCTTCTTTACACTCTTCGAAATAATTCTCTGGATGTGGCGATAAGCGCGATAATGTGTCTGCATCAATATTTGAAGTTCCTGGTCTGTAACGAATATCAAAGTCAAAGTCTGCAAGCTCACCAACCCAACGAAGACCATTTGCGTTCAATTTCGCCGTTTTCAAGACATACGTCAATGGATTGTTATCAGTAAACACTGTGAAATGTTTCGCATAATACAGGTAGTCACGAAAGTGATCAGTAATTGCCCATTTGAGAGCAAGAAACTCAAGTTTTCCTGCATGAAGATTATAATTTTCCTCAGCATGAGTGAGTGTTCGTGAGGCGTAACCTATCACTCGTAATTTTCCCTCCTGTTTTTGATAAAGGACAGCCCCTAGTCCAGTGCCTGATGCATCTGTATGGAGAATGAATGGTTGTTCAAAATCTGGAAATGCCATTACAGGTGGGGACATCAACGTGTTTATCAAACTTTCTAAAACATCTTGATGCTTACTCTCCCAAACAATTTTTGTCTTTGAGGATGGATGTCCTTTCGAACTGTTTCTACTCTTCATATTTTCAGGAATACGAAGTAAGTCATAAAGAATTTTCGCTTCTCTTGAAAAGTTCTTCACATAACGACGGTAGTATCCCAGAAATCCGAGAATCTGCCGTAGTTCTCCTACAGTTTTTGGTGGGTTTTCCCTCATTTTTGCAAGGGCTGACACTTGTTCTGGGTCAATGCGATATCCATCTTGGAAATTATGCGTCCTAAAAACTTTACCTCATTCTTGAAAAAGTCACACTTTCTTCCTTTTAGCTTCACACCATACTGACGTAATCGTTGTAATACTGTCTGAACATGCTGGACGTGTTCTTCGAAGGTTTTTGAGAATATTATAACATCATCCAAATAGGGTATGCATATCTCATCTCTCAGGTCACCGAGGCATGACTCCATGAAGCGTTGGAAACTAGCAGGTGCATTCATTAGGCCAAAAGGGATACGCAACCACTCAAACAATCCCCACGGTGTGGTAAAGGCTGTGTACTTCCTGCTCTCTTCATTGACAAAACCTTGGTGGTATGCTTTCCCCTGGTCCAAAACTGTGAACCAAGAGTTCCCACCTAGACTATCTAGAGTGTCTTGTACGCGCGGAATTGGATGCCTGTCTGGGATCGTCTTGCTATTCAATGATCGATAGTCTATGCACATCCTCAACGAACCATCTTTTTTTCTGACACAAACAATACTTGAGCTGTACGGGGAACTTGATTTTCTGATGAAACTGTGCTTCACGAGATCCTGTATGTAGGCTTTAACTTCCGGAAATAAGGGTCTCGGAAATGATGAATAGTTCTTCTGTACCGGCGTTTCATCATTAACCTTTATTTCCAGTTCTAACTCTTTTATACAGCCTATTTCATCGTCTGACTTGGCAAATGATTCCTGTTCTTGAAGTATCATCGACAGTACCGTTTCTTTTTGTTCCTCAGTTAGACCCTCTAAATTAATCCCATTTGGAAATCCTGGTACTTGCGTCTGTTTCACTGAACTATTATTAACTGCCGCTGTTACAACTGTATCCAAATCTCCCTCTGTCTCTGCGTCTGGAGTTAAATATGGGATTACCGAGCGTACTGGCTCTAGATGGCCAATAAAAGTTCTTCCAGGGAGCCTGATTTCATGATTTGAAGTGTTTGTGACTGTTAGGTTAAAAGTAACTGTCTTTCCTGGCTTAACAGCAATCAGACAATCTTGCACTTGCAAACCTTCAGGTATGCGTTGAGTGTCCGCTAGAAACAACATCGGGATTTTCCTGTCAGTAAAGCCTATATTTGCACGACAAGAGACTACAAGAGTTTTCGATGCCTCGATAACTTTGTGGTATTTCCAAGTTTTCACTGGTGTTAGAGACTCTTCTTGGTAAATTTTCTGTATCAGGCTGACTAGCTGATCAACCTTTTGTGGCTCTGCTAGCACAAAACAGCCTTTTAATGAATCAGTTATTGAACTTTCACCTTGCCAAATATTCACTATTTCACTAATCACATTAAACCCAACAATTGGATGTTCAAGAGTAGCATCTGTGACTAAAAATGGTACAGTGACTGACCCTTGAGCTACAGCCTTATCACAATCTAAACTGAAAATCAATTCTGTCCAACCCAGATATGGGACTGAAGTACCATTTGCTGCTCTCAAATCAATTTCTTGACCATCCAATAATTCTTTTATTTCCCTTATATCAACTTTCCCAAACCTGTCCCTCAAAGTCTGCAAGGAAATTATGGAAACTTGTGCCCCACTATCCCACAGTACTTCAAAATTCTTCTCACTTAATTTGCATTTCATCAAACATTTTTCTCCAACTAGCTTTGCAACTTGATTTCTTTGTTTTGGTGACAGATGAGATACATAAACCATGTCTTTTTGAGAACTGTTGTTTTCAACCTTTTCCTTATGTGACAGGAAAAACAAAGAATCACAAATGATTTTATGTCTTGAAAAATCAGCTTTTTGACAGTTCTTATCACAGTACATCACTGATCGGCACTTTGAACAATGAAATAAATTTGAAATTGGGCTTACCAATTGACAAAAATTACAGTTATGGGACAACTCTGATTCTAAGGCAGTCACACCCTGTCCCTTGGGGGCTGCCTCACCTGGTTTCCCTGTGTCTTAGCTTTCTTTGGGCATTGAAACTGGAAGTGGTCTTGTGCTCCGCAATAGAAACAATGATGGCAAAAAGCACCATTTCCAGCAGCGCTGCATGCTTGACAGCCTCTTCTTGCTGATGTTTCACCTGAGAACTGGGCCTGGGCAGACATCTGCTGCTTTTGAACTGGTGGTTGTTGCTGTATTCTCTGCTTTGCTACCTCTTCTCTCAATGAAGACACTTCCGCCTGTAATTTTTCTACAACAGCTAATAGCTTTGCTTCTCCTGCCTCTTTGCCTTTGCTTTCTTTTCTAAATTCTTTTCCCTGATTTTCCTCTACATTTGTGACTGAGTTTACCCTTTTTGCCTCCTTAGACTTTCCTTGGGATGAAAATCTCATCTGTCTTTCATTTTCCAAGGATACTTCATCTGAAAAATAGCCCATAAGATCTTCATCCTTGATATCTTTCCCAGCAAGGAATCCTCTCACACTAGCAGCAATGTTGTCATCCCTTAAGCCAGTCTTGAGTGCATTTATAAATGTTTTCTGCACAATCTCCCTGTTATACTTTATCCTGGCATCTTGTTCTTGACAAGAAAACAGCACTTTTTGTCTCAGATCAAGTGCTCTCATCAGAAAAGCCATTGGTGTTTCATTCCCTTTTTGATGGCAAACAGCTAGCTCTTGATACAAAGATGTTGCATCCTTCTCCCTATAATGACTTCTCAGTGTTTTCCTCACAAAAGCAAGTGTCAAACTTGGAGAAGCTTCCAGAAAACTCCTCAAATGCAAGCCTGGGGTAATTGCCTGAATCACACCATCCACAATTTCATCCTCATCATACCCCTTCCTCAAACCAGAATCTATTTGGTTTGCTAGTGACACAAAATTCAACTTTTCAGACTGTCCTGGTTCCCCTATGGAACCCCTAATACGGAACTCCCTCCTAAACAAAGAACTTCTCATGTTCACACCTGATTCATGAGCACTCAAGTTACTTTCTAGACTCATTATGCCTTTCCTACTCTTAACCTCTCCACCATCTATCCTATCTTGACCCATACCTGCAGCTGACCTAATGTCCCCTGTATCACTATCAAGCAACCCTCTGTGCCTTGTATGAACTGGCCTAGACCTTTCATCTTCTTCTCCCTCCAAAGATGGGAGATCTCTCTCTGCACCCAGACAAACCAGAATTTCTTTCATAAAATTCACTCTCTCCCCCCTAGTTTTCTTCTCCAATACATCCCCAACATGATNGTTGGATCGAATGACTCTCTGTTAAATCAAGCAGAGGAGAATACCATTGTGGGCAGCAGCAACAAGGAAGATAGGGTAAAAAGCAGAGGAGAAAGCAGCTCGACAACAACAAACTTTCAGCCAATAAAGCCAAATGTTTCTGGCAAACGAAAGAGGAAAGAAACTGCTGCTGCATCAAATGCAATAGACCTTGCAATTTTAGCAGAGCTCAAAAGCTCTCAAGCCCCTGAAAAAGAAGATGAAGACAGCCTTTTCCTGCAGAGTCTTGTGCCTCAACTGAAAAGATTAGACCCTAAATCAAAAGCACGGGCTAAGTGTCAAATTCAGCAGTTGCTTTTCGAGTATGAATTTGGAGAGTAACAAAATAACTAACACTATAACATTTATACTCTGAAGCATATACTTTAAACACACTCTAATAATCCTTGTTTAACATTTTGGTGCTATTTATTGGCTAAAAATTAATATTTAAAGTGGTTCTAAAATAAGCAGGTCATACACTCTGAAAACCCTATTGACGCATTGTTAAAATTTTCTTCAACATGTTTTATTGTATATATTCAATTTTTCTAAAATGACCCATGACCTTTCGTATTTGTAATCAGCATGGATTTTCCTCTATCTTAATTCTGCAAAGTTTCTTGGAAGTTTGGCAGTATTTTAAGGAAGATCTTGAAGCAATAGACCTTTTAGCTATTCTACAAGAGAGTCTGAATTGAATGCTATTTTGATTAATTGTAGGATTTTCAAATGTGTACAATACTGATAAAAGGTACAACTCTACTCAACTGAACCTTTCATATAACAAATGTCTAAAAATATCACTTAATCCAGGCTCTTTTGTAGATTAGCTAGTAAAAGGCCTATTAGGGCTCAATATGGTTTGAAGTTTTCAGTTTCCAGTCATCCAAAATTTTGTCATTTTCTTAGTGGACTACCAAGTTTAGGTACAACTGATAGCTGTTTAAAGATCTAAGTAGGAAGCTTGATGAAAAGGCACAAGTCTGGATTCTGTGGTAAGAAAAATGCTGCAGAAAATTTAAGAAATGTTCAGCACCACACCATCTCATGAATTTTGAAAGTTTGACCACAAACACACTTATTTTTCATAGTTGGAGTCTGTGAGGAGGGACAGTTCAAATAGAATATTAGGTCATCACTGGTGACTGAAAATATTGAAACATGTTTTCTATTTTTCCAAAGTGGCTTCTTGTATCCATGTTTACAGCCAAAGAGGTGGGGGGAACTTGCCAATTTTCGTGACAGGTATTTGAAGTGAATTCTTTAGTGTACAATTGTTAAGATCCAGTTTTTCAGGGTGTTGTTAAATGTAAGCTTGTTTTATGGTGGAAAACATATTTTACATCAGAAAATTGACAAGTTTCCCTTCCCTTGGGTCATTTTATAAGCTGCTGAAAATTTCCACATTTAACATTATCTGTCTTATACTATGAGGTGGCTGGCTAATATTCAGTTTTCCCAGTGTCATTTGTTTACAAATTCATTTTGCCATGGTACAGCACCTTCTGGAGAATTAAAAAAATCTTTCAACATATCCCTTATCTCCTTGGCTGCTTTCTTGCATGGGTTTCTACTTCTCCCAGCTCCTACTGGATAATATCCAGTGTCATCTGCAGCATCATTTCTCCATCCACCTGGTATGAAGTTTGCTTCCTTGTCTTCAGAATCGGTGAAACCTGGGGGGCAATATCTTCGTTCATTCCTGGGCAAAGTTGTTTCATTAAACATCAGGAAGTTGTGGAGTGCAACCACAGCTTTGGTTATACTTGTACAACGTTCTGGAGTGGCATTGATTGGTCGTTTGAATATCCTCCATCGAGCTGTTGATATGCCAAAAGTATTTTCGCTTACACGTCTTGCTCTAGACAATCTGTAATTGAAAATACGTTTCTTCTGCTCTAAATACCGTCCTCCATATGGCTTCATGACATGCCTCCCCAAGGGAAAGGCATCATCCGCTGTTATCATGAACGGGCACTGTTTATCAGTATTTGGCAATGTTGCATCTTCAGGTAACTTCAGTGAGCCATCATAGAGTGCAGACTTCATGCCACATGCTGTAAAGGTACCACCATCACTCGCACTGCCAATGGCTCCAATATTGACCAGTAGATAGGAATATCGGGCACTACAAAGGGCCATTAGGACGATACTGAACCACCCATGGAAGTTGAAATAGATGGATCCAGTATTTGCAGGACAATGGCACCTTACATGTTTCCCATCTAGGGCTCCAATGCATAGCGGAAAATTCCATTTTTCCCAAAATTCCCGAGCAATGTCTTCCCACTCCTTTGGTGTGGATGGGCACTGAACGTAAACAGGGGCAAGTGCGGTCCATATTGCCTGACATGTTTCGGGAATGATCTTGTTAACAGTCGAGTGGCCTAAACGATAACTAAAGGCAATTGTTTGGTGGGAATCTCCCGTAGCTAAATATCTTAGCGTAACTGATAGTCTTTCAGCAGGGCTAATAGGCTCCCTCTTTTGATCAGACTTCAAGATCATAGGAGCAACTAAACGCAGCAAATTCTCGAATAAGTGAGGAGACATCCGAAAATACTTGAAGAAGCTCTCGTGATCTGCCAGTTGCATTTCCCTCACCAAGTTGAAATACTCCCCTTGCTGTTTTCTCTGTTGAAGGATTGGTCGTACCCAAAATCTCTTACGGTATTTTTCTTCTATTCTCAACTGTCTTCTCCTCAGCAACATCAAAAGCAACAATCTTCGTCGATTAAAAGCAGCCATTTTCAATTTTCGTGAACAACAACAGAAAAGCGCGCCAAGATTGTGGATTTAGACTTCGCGCCATATCGAAGTCACCATCTTCCCCAAAATTCCCGAGCAATGTCTTCCCACTCCTTTGGTGTGGATGGGCACTGAACGTAAACAGGGGCAAGTGCGGTCCATATTGCCTGACATGTTTCGGGAATGATCTTGTTAACAGTCGAGTGGCCTAAACGATAACTAAAGGCAATTGTTTGGTGGGAATCTCCCGTAGCTAAATATCTTAGTGTAACTGATAGTCTTTCAGCAGGGCTAATAGGCTCTCTCTTTTGATCAGACTTCAAGATCATAGGAGCAACTAAAAGCAGCAAATTCTCGAATAAGTGAGGAGACATCCGAAAATACTTGAAGAAGCTCTCGTGATCTGCCAGTTGCATTTACCTCACCAAGTTGAAATACTCCCCTTGCTGTTTTCTCTGTTGAAGGATTGGTCGTACCCAAAATCTCTTACGGTATTTTTCTTCTATTCTCAACTGTCTTCTCCTCAGCAACATCAAAAGCAACAATCTTCGTTGATTAAAAGCAGCCATTTTCAATTTTCGTGAACAACAACAGAAAAGCGCGCCAAGATTGTGGTAGTCATATCGAAGTCACGTGATTTTACGCAAGATTCGTCCGAACGTCGTGGAAGTGTGGATTGAAATCGGAGAGCGTTCGTCGTTCGGAAATCGGAGATCGGATGCGAAATCCGAACGAAGTGGAAATGGGCCTTAAGCCTAGGTTTAGACCAAAGTTTAAGGTGGAAATGCTTGCATCAATTTTAGAACGGCGTAATTTCATGAATATTTGGAATATCGGAAAAGTTCACGAGGAAAATGTGCTCGTAGGCTTGCTGAACACGTGCAAGAAAACAAAATTGGAAAATTTCGTAACAGATTTTACACCGGGCTTTTTTAGAGGGAAGGGGTAAAAACCGGCCAAAAGGGGGCGTTTCCCGTCATGTGATCACATAATCTCAAACTTAATTGGCCCCCAAGGTGTGAACATTTTTAGGGTGTTTCGACTCGTCAGCCAATCAAAGAAATGGAGCCTTTGCTCACAGGGAGTAAACATGAATATTGTTATGAGAGTTGTAAGAAACTCGTATTGAAAATCTGACAATTTTAAGACACTTTCAGTACTGGCTCAAATTCTTAGTTTCTTATAAAAAAATACGGGTAGCGATTCAGACGACCATTTTCAAAGCGTTGTCAATGCTCGCCAAACATTTACTTTTCTATCTCTTTCTTTATATTATACCCATTATACCCCTTGTGTGAATTGTCATATAAACACGGCTTCCTCGGCCCGGCTTCTCGTACTTCCACGACTTCCTCTGCCAATGCCTCATCTTCTTCGATATCGCATTTATTTGTTTTCCCCATCACGTAGTAAAACTTTTCCACATTTCCACGGCAAGTTCTTTGGCAGTTTTTGGAGGAAAAATGACGATTCAGGAAAATCCATTGTTGAAATTGAATGGAATCAAAAATATATTGCTCAATATGGGATGAGTCACACTGGCGTCAAGCAGATTAGCGGCTTTCTTTGTTCCAATTAGCGGCCTCCTCTGTTCAGTGAAAAAGTCAGTGAGATAAATATCAATACGTTTTGATATTAATCTCACTGATTTTCTCACTGAAAATTGGCCAGTGAGAAAATTTTTTGGCGTTCACATCAGTGAGATTAAGCATTATATCACTGAAAAGTCAGTGAGAATATCGTAATCTCACTGGTGTGAACCAGGCTCAAAAGGTTTTTGATTTCCAGTTCTTCTTGGGACATTTCTTTCTCTAAAGCAGTTCTGACATGAATTCCAACCTCAGGATATTTTCACCGTGTCTTATTCCAGCCATTGTTGATGTACAGTTAGACTCTGAAATAAAGGAAAGTAATCATTAGAAACTTGATGTTGTGCACGTAGCTAGCAAAAGCAATCAGAATTTACACAAAAGCAAAAATAATTTCAAACAAATTACTTACTTTTCTCGCAATTCCTTCAGTGAGAGTTTGCTTAATCTTTGAGCATTTCAACATTTTAACCATCTCAGTGCGTCTTCCCTTGTCATTTTACTGAGGTCTCCGGTAAATTTTGCTCCAGGTATCATTTCTTCGCAAAGTTGAACTGATAGATAATCCTCCATGTTTTCTTCCGTGGCGACAGTGTAAAAAAATAAACAGCACAAACTTCTTTGAAAATAACGAAAGAAGTGTAAACGAACGTTAATTCCCCTGACAAATGGAACTAAAAACCCTCTAAAGGAATGGGAACCCCCTGTCAGGAAGTTGGGCGTTTGTGCATCAGCCTAAAACCAAGCAGCTCCCACTGGGGCAAGAAGGCAAGCACCCCGCAAGAGGCTATCACACTCCAACCCTCCAATCCAAAAGAGCACTTGCCCCCAGACCCAAGCCACCAGGCTTTTGCCACCCTTTACTGCCTGGCGAATACAGTCTTTTATGGTCAGTGACTGAAACAGGAAAAAACATTTCCCGCCAAACTGATGCACCTGTGTCACAGCGGAAAAGAAGTCTGTGGCAAAGCGGAGTAGAAGGAGACAAAGTAACAGCAACAATAACCTAGATTATGCAGGAAAAAGGAAGGCGAAGTAAACTTGAACATTTCCAGCACTGCAGGGGATGGGAGGGAGGGAGCGAACAAAAACGAACTTGTGCGAAACTAGTTTACTTCGAATGATTTGCTGCATGCTCTCATCCGGGACTTTCCCACCGAACAGAGGCTAACCCAAAATGGGGAATGCTCCCACGCAGAAACCAAGCCCATTCTCCCAGGCGAATTAACTCCACTTAAATTGGGCATTTAATTGACATTTAATTCCCCTGACGAATGGAACTAGAAACCCTCTAAAGGAAAGGGACCCCCTGTCAGGAAGTTGGGCGTTTGTGCATCAGCCCAAAACCAAGCAGCTCCCACTGGGGCAAGAAGGCAAGCACCCCACAAGAGGCTATCACACTCCAACCCTCTCCTCTCCTTATATTGCATAGTAACAAATCAACCTTGAGAGGGAGGTAGGCCACTACATTTTCCTCCAAAAGAGCACTTGCCCCCAGACCCAAGCCACCAGGCTTTTGCCGCTCTTTACTGCCTGGCGAATACAGTCTTTTATGGTCGGTGACTGAAACAGGAAAAAACATTTTCCCGCCACAGAGCGCGCAAAAACGCGACCACCCAGCACCACCCTGAAAAGACCAGTCGCATCAATCTTAGCTGCTACACAAACGCCGCACCAACCCATTGAACCCTCGCGTATCTAAATAACCCAGAGCTTAAATAGGAAAGAACAGCTGAAGATGTAGATGGCAGAAGTGTTAAAGTCAAGAATAGAGCAATGGTCCTGTGACCAAACGTGTTTATGCTGGTACCAACCCGGTGGTGACCAGAAGATATGACTGACACACCAACCCAGTGGTGCAACCCAAACACAGGCCCGGCGGCCAAAAATAAAATAAAACAATATGCAGACACCAACCCGGTGGTGACCAGACGATAAGATTGAACACACCAACCCAGTGGTGCAGCCCAAACACAGGCCCGGCGGCCAAAAATAAAATAAAACAATATGCAGACACCAACCCGGTGGTGACCAGACGATAAGATTGAGCACTCAACCCAGTGGTGCAGCCCAAACACAGGCCCGGCGGCCAAAAATAAAACCATATGCAGGCACCAACCCGGTGGTGACCAGACAATATGATTGACACACCAACCTATTGTGTTTTAAGACCATAAGAATCACACCACGATTAAAGTACACATCTCGGAACCGAACAAAACTGAATAGTAAACACAGCGCTATATGGATTAATCTACCTAGTTATTTACGCGTCTCTATTGTCTATGTGCTCCTTCGCACAGAACATAACATTACTCTTTTCTTAAAAAAAAAATGAAAAACATTTAAAAAAACTGTCCAGTCAGTGTATTGTAGATGAGTCTACAGGATACTTTCTTAAAGAACGAGGAGTTTCTCTTCATATAGTGTCTTCCTCTTTTAGCAACAATTTTCGAACCTTTAACAGTTATTACCTTGTAAGGATTAGCCTCAAATTTTGTTGAAAATTTATTCTGCTTATTTTGCTTGCAGATTACGGTATCGCCAACTTGTATTTTACTTTCTTTTACTTTCCTTTTTGCATCTGCATAATCTTTTGACTGTTTCTTAGACTTTTCATCGTTAACCCTTGCTTCATTGTGTCTGTCAACTGGGCAACTTTTCGTTGATAACATCGGTAATCTCCCTTTAACTTTTCTGTTGAACAGCAATTGTGCCGGCGGTATCTTTGTGGTGGAATGTGGCGTTGTGCGGTAATTCAGCAAAAACCGATGCAGTTCTTGTTTCCACTTTCGATTTTCTAAGACAGCAGTGCAAATGGCTTTGCCAAGTGGTTTCATGAATGCCTCTGCGGTGGCGTTTCCTTGGGGCCATAATGGTGTAGATGTTGTATGCTTGATTCCTAGATACTTCATGTATGATTTGAATTCATCTCCAAAGAATGGTGGTCCATTATCGGATTTTACATGTTCAGGAATACCGTGTCTTGCGAATATAGCATCAAGTTTAGGGATTGTAGCTCTAGCTGATGTTGTTGTTATATGTTCAACTTCCGGATATCGCGAGTATGTGTCGATAACAACCAAAAGATATTGATCTTTAGGCAATGGGCCGTAAAAGTCAACTTTCAACTCTTTCCATGGTCCCTCTGGCAGTGGGGTTGGTTGGAGTGGTTCTTGTGGATTTGGTTGTCCGGTTGCTTGACAAGCTATACACATGTCGAGCTCCTCTTTTACCAATCTCTCTATTTCTGGGAACCACAGATATTCGCGTAACAGAGCTTTAGTCTTGGCGAGTCCTTGGTGTCCCTCATGTGCTAGTTTGATAACACGACTCTGGAGTGCTGCAGGTATGATGATTCGTGTGCCTCTAAGAAGAAGATGGTTTGTGTGATCAATTGTAATCTCCTCACGTATGCAACGAAACGGCTTCACGAGATCCGTATTCCATAAATTTGTTTTTATAGCAGCACGTACTGCACGTAACTGTTTGTCGTTCTCCACAGCTGATCTTATTTCCTCAATAGTCAACGCCGGAAATACAGCTTCTTGTGCAATGAAGTTTACATATTCATCTGCGATATTAAGGCGAGAATGTTTTATAGGCAAAGGATGACGTGACATGAAATCTGCTGGATTTTCAGCACCTTTCTTGTAAACTACTGAGAAATCGTATTGTTGAAGTCTTAGCATCCAACGTTGTATGCGAGCTGGAGGTTTAGAACACGGATTAGCATAGATAACTTCCAGGGGCTTGTGATCTGTATGAAGGATGAATGGAGCGCCATACAAGTAAATGTGAAAATGCTCGATACCCCAAACGATAGCAAGGGCTTCCTTCTCAGTTTGAGAATATCTTGTTTCGACATCTGTCAGTGATCTGCTTGCATACGCGATAATCCTTGTTTCGTCTGACTTAGGTGCTCGTTGTGCCAAAATTGCAGATAAACCAACTGGGCTGGCATCTACTAAAACAATCGACTCTTTGTTTACATCGAAATAACTAACGACGGGGCTGCTGGTCAATACAGCTTTTAATTTGTCAAACGCCTCTTGACATACCTCTGACCATTGAAACGGAGTGTTCTTCTTAGTCAGTTCACGCAATGGTGCAGTGATTGTTGCGTAATCTGGTATAAATTGCGAGCAGTAGTTCGACATACCGAGGAGACTGCGCACTTCACTTGCATTGGTTGGTGTTGGCGTGTTTGCGAATGCAGCAATTTTCTTGGGGTCTGGACGCTTGCCTTCTTTCGAAAACTGGAATCCAAAGAAATCAAGATTTTTCTTCAGAAATTTACATTTTTCCAGGTTGAGCGTGAGATTGTTGTCACTCATCCGCTTAAGGCATGCTTCTAGTGCTTGATTGTGTTCTTTCATGTCCTTTCCAAAAATGATGACGTCATCTGCAATGTTTCTCACTCCTTGCAGTCCTTGAAGGCTTGTTTGTAACATGTGTTGGAAGACTTCAGCTGCACTGTTGGTGCCGTAGTTTAACCTCTTGTAACGGAATAGGCCCATATGTGTCGTAAATGTTGTGATATTACGGCTTTTAGGAGACAGTTCTAGTTGATGGTAGGCCTGTGTGAGATCCAATTTTGAAAATACCGTTGCGCCATTTAAGTCAATTGAGATGTCTTTCACTGTCGGTATTGGATGCCGTACGCGTTTAATTGCATTGTTCGCCGCTCTCATATCCACACATAATCTAATGTCTCCATTCTTCTTTGGTACACACACTATTGGAGACACCCAGTCTGTTTTCTCGTTCTCAGGAACCCTTTCAATGATATCTTGTACAACCAATCTATCCAATTCGACTTGTACTTTCTTACGTAAATGAAATGGAATTCTTCGTTGTTGCTGGGCAATAGGTTTGACCTCTGAATCAATGACAAGTTCAACTTGCTTTCCTTTCAGTTTTCCAAGGCTTTTGAAAACAGCAGGAAACTTATTGAGTATGCCTGCAATGCTTTTGTCCTTGACAGGAGACTCTTTGTTGTCGACTTTATTGATGTGAAAACTGATAAGGCCTAAATCCTGAGCAGTTGATGAGCTTAGCAGACACCCTCCATTGTCTTCAGTGACATAAAACGTAGCAACTGCAAAACGCTTCTTTGTCTCAACTAGGGCTTCAAATTTTCCTCGCATTTGCATGGGTGTTTTCGAGTTGTAGGCATAAGCTTTTACCTTTGTTTTCTTCAGTTCAACACCATTCATTCTCTTGAATGTGTTATTGTCAATGATGTTGATCGTTGTACCAGTATCTATAAGAACATGACATTTATGCCCTTTTATGGTGACGTATGCTTCTGGGTGTTTTTGTTTTGTGGAATTCACAGCGTAGCAATAATCAGAGTCTGATGAAGCATTGTACTCTTCTTGTGCATCGTCCTGAAGAATGGGGCGTACCCTGGGTTTTCGATTCGTGGCTGTTTCGGATGTCTTACTGCTAAGGCAATATTTCGCAAAGTGATTTGGTTTTCCACATTTATGACAAGTGAGGCCTTGTGCAGGGCAAGGTTTGTTTTTGTGTGGAAACTTTCCCCCACAATTTCTGCATTTTTGGTTTCTTGGACGTGTTTTATTTCTACCCTCCGGGATTTTCACAGCTTGCACATTGTCTGGCTTTTTTTCTATTTCCGCAGTTTGATAGGTACTCAGCTCAGCACGTCTTCCTTCAAGCATAAGGTCAGTCAGTTTCATTTTAGGGTCACGGAGTGCCATTTTACGTAACCGAGTGGAACTACCCCCAGTAACGATTTGGAGCATAATTTGAAAATCCACCTCTTCGGTTGTAAATTTGCAGCTTTGTGCCAATGAACGTAGACGTGTGTGAAACTTATCGAAATTTTCATTTGAGTGCTGGGCGGCTTGTCAAAATTTATAAACTTCGTACAACTTGTTCTTTTGTGGTTCGAAGTACCCGGTCAACTTCTCGACAGCTTTCTTATAATCTTTCGCTTCCCCCGTGTCTTGCAACTGTCTAAAAATTTCTCGTATTCGAGGGCCAGCTTGCTAAAGCAGCAAAGCTCGTTTCCGTGTATCATCTGTGATTGCACTTGCAACAACAAAGGTCTCGAAATCCCCCAGCCATATTCGCCATCTAGGCCCAACCGAAGCTCCGACGTCCGCATCTGGATCGAATGGCGGCATACACTGTACTAACGTAGCCATATTTTAAATAGTAAGTCCGTTTACTCGTCGCCAGTATTGTGTCTTAAGACCATAAGAATCACACCATGATTAAAGTACACATCTCGGAACCGAACAAAACTGAATAGTAAACACAGCGCTATATGGATTAATCTACCTAGTAATTTACGCGTCTCTATTGTCTATGTGCTCCTTCGCACAGAACATAACACAACCCAGTGGTGCAGCTCACAGGCCCGGCGGCCAAAAATAAAATAAACCAATATGCAGACACCAACCCGGTGGTGACCAGACGATAAGATTGAGCACACCAACCCTGTGGTGCAGCCCAAACACAGGCCCGGCGGCCAAAAATAAAATAAAACAATATGCAGACCAACAACCCAGTGGTGACAGTGACATAAAGCACAAAAAATGGCTGATTAACCCTTGAAGGAAAAACGTCTAGATTGGCCATGAAGGACCCATAAATAAAGACACAATCAATGCTATTGAACAAAACGTGAAAAAAGAACAGTAAACACTGTCAAGATGTCTAATTCATACACAAGCATTTAAATGCAGCAAAGCAGTTAACAAAATCTACAAATTATTGAGTCCCTTTGGCAAACTGAGTGCTACCTCTCCAGCTGCTAAATAAACAGGTTTAAGACTTGACTTTTTGAGAAAAACCTAAATGTCCATTTTTTTATTTTGTTTGTTTTTGTAAATATATATTGTATTTGCCAGCCGATGGCTGGGCCAAACAGGTCACCTAACCCTTAACAACTACTCTATAACCGCTGGTTAGAGGTCTCATACAATGTAGCCAAATAGAAAACCATAGTTCCGTTATATCTGAGACTGTCCCAAACTAGCAGCAGTCGCTAGGCAGGTTGATGCTGCCTGCAACTGCTGCTGTGGTAAACAAATATATACTTTATAAGCGTCACTGGACCAGCGACCCAGTGCCTTAATCAAGTACTCTGGGAAGTTCAATGCAGCTGCCGTAGTTGCTGCCCCAACACGAAAACTGTGCAAGGTGAAGTGACCTTGCCACCCGGCTGCCCTTAAAACTTGTTGCAAGCGATTGTACAGTTTACCCCTGGTAAAGGGGGAACGATCCTCCAACACAAACAGTGGTCCTGTACTGGGCCCTCGAATCTTTAGGTATGACATTAATGCTGCCACTGGACATAATAAAGTGTTTGAACGAGCCAAAATTACAGAACAGCCTTTTCCAAACNTATATACTTTATAAGCGTCACTCGACCCAGAGCCTTAATCAAGTACTCTGGGAAGTTCAATGCAGCTGCCGTAGTTGCTGCCCCAACACGAAAACTGTGCAAGGTGAAGTGACCTTGCCACCCGGCTGCCCTTAAAACTTGTTGCAAGCGATTGTACAGTTTACCCCTGGTAAAGGGGGAACGATCCTCCAACACAAACAGTGGTCCTGTACTGGGCCCTCGAATCTTTAGGTATGACATTAATGCTGCCACTGGACATAATAAAGTGTTTGAACGAGCCAAAATTACAGAACAGCCTTTTCCAAACTGGTCTGTTTTTGAACAGGCCAGCCGCAAATAAACAGTGCTTGGAATTGGTTGCTTGTCCACTGAAACACTAGAAACTGAAAGGTGGATATTGGCATCAAAGCCTGACGAAGGAGCTGTAAATTCTGCCGCTCTCAAAAAACCGAAGAATGCTGTACAGCATGCTGCCCAAAACATGACATCGTTAAACGCTGTAAAATCAAGCTGCAAACGAATGGAATGCAAGCATAAGGCAGTTATTGGCTGCTTTAGGGTTCTGTTTGATATGCCCTTTGAGCGCTGCAGACCTTTTAAGACTAATGGGATACGAGGTCGATCCTTAAATGGGTCAGTGTATCCCAACTGGACATATAGTGCCCTAACGGCGGACAGGTAAACTTTCAATGTCGAGGCTTGGCGGCCTTCACTAACATCACCAATGAAGCGCAACAATGTAAGCTCTGAGGCAGGGCAAGGCGATTGATTACTGTTCAGGAATGAATGTTTTTCACAGAAGCTGATAAAGAGCTTTTGGCCAGACGAATAAGTTTTCTTTGTGTTCTCCGACAAAGCCCCTCCTAACAGTGTTTGCCACTTGTTATCCAAGGCGGGAAGAGAAGCTTGCGTAGAAACACTTCTGGAATTGGTAGTGAATTCAAGGCTGCATCGGGGGCAGCACTGGAATACCTGAAAGTTAAAGCGGGAAAGTGCATCAGCTTTGACATTACGGTATCGTGGAACATGAACCGAAGTAAATGTAAACGACTTATGAAAAGCAATAATTGAAAGTTCTCTTAAAAGGAAAGCCAAATGTCGATCTCTGCAACTGCCCTGCCTCAGCAACACCACAACTGCTGCGTTATCACAGCGAAAGAGTATGCGCTTACGCTCCCATTCATGGCCCCAAATAGACGCTGCTAGGACAATTGGAACCAACTCCTTTACAGCGATATTCAAGGAGCCAGTCCCAATTGGTCATTTGCCTGCAAACCAGTCTAGTTTGTGGATGGCTGCAAAGCCGATGGAACCTGCTGCATCAGATGTAATTGAAAAGTCTGGCGCGTTTTCCCACTTTGGAAGATGAAAAAGGCGCCTGCCATTCCACGACTTTGTAATAGTGTACCACCATTCAATATCCTCCCTTTCCCAGAGTGAAAGTGTAACAAAATGGTGGAGCTCCAAAACTGTCTTAGCACGATCATTAAGTCTCCGTAAAAATGGGCGCCCGAGGACAATAGCCTGACAACAATGTTGCAGCAGCCCAATTAGAGATAAAAGGTCTCTTTTGTCCCTGTTTTACAATCCTTCCAACTATCTAATGTAGCATGGATCTTGGTGAGTTTCTCAATGGGTTAGTTCCTGTTTCTCTGAGTCCAAGATAAAGCCCAAATATGTTATTGCTGTTGATGGATCCTCTGTTTTTTCTGGAGCAATAGGGACACCTAAACTTTCTGCTAAAGAGAGACACTTATGAAGATCTGTATCACAAACTGATGACTGTGGGGGGCCTACAATGAGAAAATCATCCAAATAATGCTGAATCTTTTTGACACCCCCAATTTCTTGAAAAATTGACTGAAGCACGTCAGCAAAACGGGTGAAAATTTGCGGCCCCGATCGCAATCAAAAGGGGATAGCTAAATCCAAATAGAATTGTCCTTTCCAGCGCATCCCCAATAGCCACCGATCCTTGGGCCTAACTGGCAATAACCAGTAAGCCCTCCTCAAATTGAATTTTGCAAGTAAAGCGCCTTTGCCTAATTTCATAGCTAAATCGATTGCTTCTGTAATACCAGCATATGAAACTCCAGCCTCTGAATCTGGGATAAGGTTGTTGACACTTGCATCTCTTGGGAACGACAAATCTGTGATTAAATGAAATTTCCCAGGAGTGGACTTTGGAATTACTCCAAACCGGTTTAGTTGCAAAGGTGTCAAAGGAGCTTCCTTAAAGGGACCTGCAATTGAGCGAAACTTAATCTCTTCTGCTAGATAATTGTCGACAATCATAGATTGATTATAGGCTGTTGTACAGTTACGATTAGCCGGTACTGGTGAACCTGGGGTAACTCCCAGGTTAAAGCCATGCCGAATACCCATTAAAACCCATTCAGAGTCTTCAAGATTAAGATCCTCCAGGTAAGTTTTCCACATGTAAAAATTTAATGGCGAAATACAGGATGGAAACGGTAAGTTACTTAAACTGTCCCTAGAAACAGATAGTCATTTGTAGTTCTTATTCTTGGATGGAGGGGAAGGTGAGCGGTCCTTCGATTCCCGTTTCCTGCTATTTTGGGTGCCCCCTAGAAGGGTAGAGCAGTCCCCCTTTTTATGGGCTCCCTGGCAAGTGACGCAGACCTGGGCATAACGGCATCCCGAATAGGTGCACCCACTCCCATTCCACTTAAAACATGGCAACTGCTTGCCCTTGGGGGTATCCTTCTCTTTACTGCTCTGACCCCCCCTAGAGAGCACTGTGGTCATCCATAATGTGGGAAGAACCTCTCCCCAGTTCAATGCTGTGTTTTCTGCAGCTTGTTTCCGAAAAGCTGTGTCATACTCCAGCCACCCCATACCCTGCACATCTCGGTGTGCGGTGGACAGGAGGAGAAAATATGCTATCAAATTCTGGAGCTGGTCAGGCTTTTGCTTTGCAACTATGCCAGCATAGACTGCCCACGCCTCAGCCCAGTCAACAAAACTGTGAATTGATGCCAACTCATCTTTCATCAATTTTGCGAGTTGCACCTGGGGTGGCTCTTCGGATGGAAGCTTCTTTAAACTCTGCGGGTGCAACAAACCAAAGTCCACATATTGGCCCTTTTGAATTTTCTCCACCAAGTAGTCAGGGACTGGGGGCAGGGCAGACGACACCGACACAGCTGGTACTGCTTTTTGGGCTGGGACCACATCTGCCGAGCTCTTGATTATTACCGGGGTGGACAGGGTTGAAACCTCCCCAGGTGCCAAAGAACTTTGAGCAGGCAAGGGCCAGGGCGGCAACAGTGGCTGTTGCGCCACTTGCAGAAAGGCTGGGGCAGTTGCAGGATGTGAACTGCTCGACTGCGAGGTAACCATAGTAGCCGGTGGATCACCCCTGTTCCCAGATGAGACTACACCACCAGGGGCAACTGTAGAAATTTGGGGCTGACTGGTTTGATTAGTTAGCCCCATCAAGATCCCAAAAATTCTATCAAACTGCTCCATAACTTCTTGCCTGCTCACAGTATCCTCTCCAGTTGCTTGGGGGTCGACAATCGGGTCCTGGCCATCTGGAGAAGATATGACAAAACAAAGAAAAAACAAACTGGAACAGGAATGTCCCAGTCTCACCACACCACGAATCTGCAACTGCACAAACAAGCAGGCGGAAGTCTTCTTTCTGGCCTACTCTTAGGCCCGTCAGCAAAACACGAATAAATGCTCCCAACTCCAATCTTGCAGCTAAATAAAATAGGTTCCGCAGCAAGCAATGTGCTAGAGCGAACTTCCTCTAGACTTTTACTCTCGTTGAACGACGAGAACTTCTGGAACAAACACGAAAGCGAATTAAAACGAACTTGTGCGAAACTAGTTTACTTCAAATGATTTGCTGCATGCTCTCATCCTGGACTTTCCCACCGAACAGAGGCTAACCCAAAATGGGGAATGCTCCCACGCAGAAACCAAGCCCATTCTCCCAGGCGAATTAACTCCACTTAAATTGGGCATTTAATTGACATATAAACTACATCTTCTTTGGTTGAACTAACTTGATATATAAAAATATGATCTTAGAAAACAACGTGTATCAAAATATTCGAGCGATAGTGTATAGTTTCTGAATCTTCCGACGGCCTAATCTGTGTTTGTTTACGGTCAAGGTTTTATCGCCGCAACAAAAAATTTTGATTACAACATAACCAAGCAGTTGCTAGGTGGCATTTTCCCAGCATTCATCGCGTCAAATAGGGTCCACCATCTTTTCCGTAATCGTCTATTGCCGCATATAAGATTGGGCGGCCAATCTCTGGGTGGGGGACAAATGAAATTTTCCAAATAATTCCCAAGTCCCTCATTAACAGCATGTGAAGCAGCATGGCAAAAATTTTCAAAGGCTCTTTAGGGGAAGCCCCAACTCATCTATTAACCTGCAGTCCTTCATTTTCCTGAACTCTTTCAAGGATTGGTGATCCTGATAGTCATGTATTTCAGTGTGATTTCTTTCCATTCAGGATTGAAAAAGGCAGCACAAATGCATTGAGGCATAGTTGAGGCATAAGAACAGAACAGCTTGCTGACAGACTTGTTTAGGAAATCAAGCAGCAGATCTACGCTTACACCATTGGGATTTATGGTTGTGCATGCACTACTTGCCGGAATTCCAGGAATACTTCTTTTGAATACCTCTTAAATCTTTTGAGGAAGATGGTTGCTATACTTCTTGCTGAAGAGGTATTTTCATCAACAGGGCGGCACTTGGTGTGAACATTAGTGTAGTCATCAATCATGAGAGCCAGACAATCTTTGTTTAATGCTGCATCAGAGATAAATTCGGCGGTAAGCTGCTGATGATTTTCTGCAGACTTGTATAGCTCACGTATTTGGGTTTTAATGTGGCAATGCCGCTCTTGTTTAGAATAGCCAAGCCAGTTTCGCTGATGCCGTTTGCAACTACTCGACTGGATATAAACTTTTGGAATCAGCTTGCTTTCTGAGACTAGCCATACATCAATAGTGGAGGTCCTAAAGTCACAAAACAGGCTCAATCATGCAGATTGTGATACCAGCATGAAACTTCGTACATTTACCCAGTTTGATGCGCTGAAAAAGATAAGATACAGACCCCAGCTCAAATCTGCCCCCAAATGCTATTTTTAGACTGGGGTACTTTTTCACAATGGTGTCGTGCCGTGAAGATGTGGATCGAACGCGCTGACACTTGAAACAGTGATGTGAAGTTTTAATGCTATGAAAAGCCTTTTAATCATATAGAATAGATAGACGGAGTGATAATATGTATTTCTGAATAAGTTTTACCTGGACTCTGCTAGTTTTCGTATCATTTAAACCTGGAATGCCTACTCAGACGAGACTGAAATTGAAGCAAGGCGTGACTAGCCATGAGGAAAAACAGGAGGAGATGGAATCAGCAGAATCGGCAGAGGAGTCAGAGTCAGAAAACTCGGATACGAAATTACAACAGAGCTTGGAAGACCTTTTAGACAGAAAATTATCCGAGCACATGAAAGACCTGGCGACCAAAGACTGCATTAAAGATCTGCGAAACACAATATCTGAGCAAAACTCAAGAATTGCAGTCCTCGAAGCTAAAGTCATAATAATGGAGAAGCTCGTCGAACGCCTCGAACAAAGCAGCGATGATGTTGAACAATACCAGAGGAGGCTGTGTCTTCGCATCAGCGGTATCGATATGGAGCCAAAAGAAACCAGTGAAAGTTGTTTAGAGAAAGTGAAGGAAGTCTTTAAAGAGTTAAAGGCCGATGTACCTGACTTGGCAATTGACAGGGCCCATCGAATTGGCCAAACCAAGACAGAAAATGGAAAGTCAAGTCGCCAAATGATAGTTCGCTTTACAACGTGGCGCCATCGAACGCGGGTATATCATGCAAGGAAAACGAAGACTTCAGGAAATTACAAGGTTCATCTTGATATAACCAAAAAGAGATTGAACATGATTGGAAGAGCAAACCATTGGCTCACAGTGAACGGAAGGGCAAACTGTTTCGCATTTGCGGATGTGAATTGCCGCCCTTGCCTCAAGTTAGAAGATGGTTTCCACTATTTCTCGAACGAAACAGAGTTGGAGGAACTCCTTCAGCCCAAGGAAGATGACAAAGGCAACAACAGTTTTGACGATGAGTAACTTCTTTTTTTTTT